>JAMKCH010054784.1:0-10591 GCA_023653785.1 Ophioderma brevispina | reverse complement strand
ATGGAACCCTAACAAATTGTTCTTTAAAATCTGAGAACCCTAAAAAAGGGTCCCAACAGAACCATAAAAAAGTGCTATTAGAGCAGGTCTTTTACTAAAGACTTATTATTGCGTTTAGTTTGAAGAACCCTTACCGAGTTCCATATAGAGACAAGTTTGAAACCTCTTTCGACCTTTTTTCTTTGCGTTGTTATACTCAGTCATGAGGGTCTTTTTTGAATTCAGCATATAATGTAGATTTAAATTTACCCAATAATATACTTATATTTCTTGGGGAAACAAAAGTAATATATCCTACCTTAACTAGTTAAACACACCAACATTCACTCATTTCGAGTATACATGGAATGTGGGGAATGGAAATGAAGGTCCGTCAAAAACAGAACAACAGGAACTCAGTACATTTAGAGCGTGTTGCAGATACAGGTTTAACTGGCCGGTTAACAAAAGGGGCGCGTAGAGTGGGGTGAGTTTTAAAATGGCGAGTTACCACCACGAAGTTTTACAATGTTCAATTGTGTTTTTCCTTATGTCCATGAGACGAGTTACATTTTTTAAAGTGAAGTCAGTGTGGCGATGTTAAAATTTTCAAGGATAGTCCGTATGGTGGAGTTAAATTTTTTCAGGAAGTGAGTGTGGCGGACTGGCGAGTTCAAAATTTTCTAAGGAAGTCCGTTGACGAGTTAAATTTTTCAAGGAAGTCCGCATGGGGTGATCGTAAAATTTTTAAGAAGTGCCTGTGGGCGATGTTAAGATTTTCAAGGAATGGAAATTTCATGAGGCGAGTTCATTTTTCACTGTTTTGTTGTGGGGTGAATTGTTTTGCTGGTATAAATGTAGCAACTTGTTTGTTGTCTTCATGCTATAGAGGGCCTCAAGTGGCATAATTCAGACAGTCTTTTATGGTGGTTGGTACGGGCGCGTGATGGTGACTCGGGTGTTGTAATCGTTTGATCATCATCTCGCTTCCGAGTCAGAATGAATGGAGAAGATAAAAATAAAAGAAAAAAATCTGGTAAGGATAGCTGAAGCGGTAAAAGTCTCGGTCGGTTAGAAACTTCCAAAAAGTTGTCCCACACTACTCTCCCTGTAAATATAAGGGCTCGGCCCGTGTGATAACGGTAGTGGAGCCCGCGGAAGGAAGCTGGTTGGAAAACTCGCTGAAGCCTAACTCCCATAGAAAAGCACGTAATTCCGGTTTCGGTGTGATGTTGAAATATAAACGAAACTCGCTGTACGAACCGTCGGTTGTATAGTTTCGAACCCAAATAGTTCTACGCGGTGAAAATTTGGCGGTTAAAAAATTTCAAAATGGCCGTCGGAGAAGGTTGTCCCAATGCTAACTTTTCCCGTGAACGGAAAAGGCCTCGTCGTTAATAAACTTCGCCTTCAGTACTAAATGGGTTTCGTTAATTCTCCAGCAGCGAATAAATTGTGTTTCTGTAACACGCCAGCGGAATAAATGGTCTATCCGTAACTCGCCTGCAAGACTAAAAATGGGTTTCCGTAGAACTCAACAGTAGGACCAAGTGGTGTTCCGTAACTCGCCAACATGATAAATGGTTGTTTCCCGTAAACTCGCTGCAATGACCCTAAATGGTTGTTTCCGGCGTAATATAGCCTTCCAACAATTCTTTGCAGTTCAGATTGACTCGTTGGGTGTGTAATTCGCCACTTTAACTCGCCATCTCATAACTCGCCCACTTTTTAACTCGCCCAAAACTTGCTCTCGGGTGGTCTTTGTGGAGCGAATTACATAAAACACTGCACACTCGAACGTTTCACAGTTGTGACCGTGTGTTTGACATATGGACGCTATAGTTGCCGACAATTTATCAAAAAAATCCTGGAAACGTACACTATGTAAAGTGTGATTGCGTTAGTGATAAATATATCTCCTTCCGAAAAACACTTGGCTTCATCACCCGGGCTTCATCAGTTCCATGAATGCCAATCGCTTTATACCCACTTTCATGCTGTACGGTATGTTATCAAATTTTGAATAAAAGCGTTTCCTCATGGGAAAATGTATTATGTAGGATTAGAAATGAATCAGTGTGCGAGCAGTCAGCAATTGTCATGCCAAATCTAATTAGACACTAAAGGTTAGTTTAGTTTAAGAAATGAAGTATTGTGAAACTGACATCATAGCTGCAAAATTAAATTGGCTGCTGAAACTCTATCGTCATTGTGATGGTATACCACACTAAATATGGCTTTCTTTATGGCTACCGTTCAAAATATTTTTGACTGTAATACATGGGCTATTGTAACAAGAACAATTACTGTCCCATTAAATGTATATCGGAGGCACATAAAGCTTTAGAATAAGGACCTTATGCTGACCCGGTCCTACAAAATGCTGAATATTATAGGGAGAGGAAACACCTCTTGAAGTTCCTATAAAATACTTTGCTGAAAAATCTTACACTTGAAGCCCCCCCTAATTGTATGATAAATGTATTCACACATACGGAAACCAGTGAATATGTTACGTTGGTAAGCATCCAAAATGAAAAAAAAACACGTTTCGAAAATAATGGGCGCGCTTCTTTCTGGAAATGTCCTCATGTCTTCTTGAAGGTTAATATTATTTATGAAATAATGAGGGTGATTATATTGAATGTGATTTTTTGAGATTACTGTGTGATAAAAAAAGTTAGGAGCCTGCCGCGTATGTTGACCTATTATATTAAAACGATTTACAATTAGATTGATTTGAGCCATACTGCTCTTGTATATCTCATGGTTGCTCATCGTCTGGGGTCAGCCCTAAGTTACTCATTTTTGAGTTTTTTCTTTATACATTGTTTTCTGTATTTATTTTTCTATTCATTCTATTGTAAAATATGTCTTTTTCTCTTTGTTGTACTTGATCAGTTCAGATATGTAAAAAATTCCAAGTCAGCTTTGAATATTTATATCATATTGTGGTGGGTAAAACTACTATAATGATGGATAGATCTGTGAAATTGTGTACACTTAATTGTAGAGGGCTTGGAGATATAAGAAAAAAGAAGGCTAGGGACGTTTGTAAAATATAGTAAGGAACAAAAATGTGTTCTGTCTATTTAGCCTCAAGGATGTCCTTGGACTCAAAAAACTAGAAAAAATAATTCGCTCAGATGGGGATATGATTGTTTTATTGGGGGTTCACACGAGCAAACTCGAGAGGGTGCAGTGGTTATTGAATAACATTTTGAATATTAAAATGCAATAGAGTGGAACACGACGGAATAGTGGGAATCGGCTGGATTTACACATTACTAATTGATTCATGGATTAGAACGCTGGTAACAATATATGGTCCAAACAAAGGACAATCCATGGTTTTATAGGACCGAATAATGAAATTTGTCAATGATTTTAATATCCCTTCTGTGTAATATTGGTTGTGGATGGACTTAGTTCAAGATCCCAGACTTGATTCAAATAATTATGCTCATGTAAATAATCCAAACGGTAGATTAAAAGTCCGCTAGATATGATAAACCAATTAGATTTATTGTGACCCTGTGGAAAAATGCTAATCCAAATAGTTCAGGATTTTTACTGGCGGAGGACAAACCATAGTTTTTCAGCAAGCTCGACTTGATTTTTTTCTAATCTCTACTGAGCTTATCGTATGTAGAAGAAACCCATATAGTCCAGGTTATAGAACTGATCATTCGATGGGGGTTCTAAAATTTAGAAGATAAAAAATGCTAAAAACCGGGGTAGAGGTACTTGGAAATTCAAATAACTCAGCTTCTGAAAGAACAACAATATGTTGAGAGTATTCGGAAAATTATTAATAATAGTCAATAACAGTTTATGCTTGTATACCCTATAAGAGGGAATGTTTTGAATTTATACCACACAAATGAATTGCAATTAAATATAGATGATCAATTTTCTTTGAAATTATTATTAGAAATCAGAGGTGTGTGAACAATTCTTATTCATCAAAATTATTAAAAAAAAAGAACACGAATATAAAAGAAAAAGATACTACCAGAATTCATTCAGCAATACAAACGACAACTACAGGATCTTTTGAATGATGACGAACACGAAATGAGGTCGTTTCGAATTTAAGATTGGCAAATTCCGAGCTTCAAAGCTACAGAGAAAGAAGAAATTAGATGGGATTTTAATCGATCAACAAAGGCAAGATGGATTTAGACATGGCGAAAAAAAACCTACGAAATATTTTTAAACTAGAAAAACGTAATTTCATCAATAAACAGATTGAATCAATACAACGAAAAGATGGTCTCGAGTTTGTCATCACGAGGCTATTATGGATGAAGTAACAAGTTTTTATGAAAACCTCTATAGGCGAAGCGAAATTGAAGAAAACGATAAAACGAATATATTAAGGGGATTATTAATGAAAAAGATTAACTGAGCAACAATCTAGTGAATCGAAGGGGAAGGGGAAATAACAATGGAAGATAACAATTGCACTGAAAAATATGAATAACGGGTAAATCACCAGGCCCCGACGGTTTACAGTTGATTATAAAAATTTTGGCCTGAATTATCAGTTTCTTGTTACGTTCATTTAAGGAAGCATTTTAAAACGGTTTCGGTTTGACTCGCAAATGGTAAAGAAAATTGGGGGTATATTACATAATTCCAAAAGGTAATCAACCACGTCAATTTGTACAAATTGGCGTCCAATTTTTGTTAAAGTTTCATATCGCTTGGATCATAGGCAATTGCTAAAACAGACTCAAGGTTTTACCTTTTTGATCAATGAAGATTCAAACGGGGTTCGTTACTGGTGATATATTGGTGATGGCCAAAATATTCGCGGTGATTTATGATTTTTTTAATATTTTTCTTTTTTTAATTTTTTAAAATTAATGGATATTTTATTAATTGATTTTAGAAGCGTTTGACACCCCTGTGTCACTATGATTTTATATTTTGAAAGCATTAGAATGTTTTAACTTTGGTTCCGATATAACTAAGTGGTTAAAACAAATATTGTATGGAATTGATGTCTCTGTAATCGTAAATGGACTACTTATCAAAAACGGTTCATATTGCACGTGGGTTTAGACCAAGGCGATCCTTTGTCCCCCATATTTATGTGGGATATGTGCCGATATTCTGTCAATAATGATTAGAAAAAAGAACAAGGAATATAAAAGGTATTTGATTGATGGTATGGAATGGAATTCAAATGTATCAGTATGCTGATGATACATGTAATGTGGGAGAGATCCGAAATCATTAGAAGAAGTTATGTTACATTTTTTTTGAAGATACTTTTAAAGGATAGGTCTGGCTTAAAAATAAATCTGACTTGAAAAACATCTGCAGTCTGGATCGGAGGTTGCAAAAAATTAAGTTCATCAAATATTCCCCATTTGAATTTAGACGGAAAATAAAGGAAACTTTTGATATGCTGGGGGGGTACTTTTAGCAATCAAGTGGATGAGATGACTGTGTTAACGTATCAAAAAGCATATGATCGGTCAAGGAACTCAATAGCTGGTCTAAAGCCTCCTTGACGTTACTGGGAAAAGTTACAGTTGTTAAAAGTCTTATATTAGCTTAAGTTCAATTATATTGGTCAAATGCTTCAAATTCCCCTGGCAACTAATGCAAAGATTATTAATAGTGCAATTTTAAAAAATTTATATGGAATGGTAAACCGACAAAATAAAATCGCAGTCAGATTATTCAAGATTATGAATTTCGGTGGCTGTGAAACTGCACCCACGTTGTTGAGTCCCATTTGAATGCCTTAAAGGTTTGTCTTGGTTAACGAGAGTTCAAAGTGGTGAACAGAAGCATGGGTTTTTTATAAACTGTTCCATATCTTAACAGCGTTCCACATAAATGTGATTTATATCAATTTGGTAAAGAAACGGTTTAATTCGGTCAAATGCAATATTAAAAACGATTTTTGGAACGGATGTTTTAAAATTGCTTGCATATAGTACAATCCAAACCATAAATGCGACTTAACTTAGACTTTAATTGTATCGCAAAGAATTACTTATGGTGGAAATGATAAAATTAAAATTGGAAATAAGTCTGTTAATTATACACATTGGAAAGAATAAAGGTATCATTTGTGAATGACTGTTAAATATGGGGGATGGTTAAAATTATGTCTTTTGATCAATTTCGTGCAGCCTACAATCTTAACACAAATCAATTAGAGTTTAAAGGAATGGTGTGTTAAATTGTGGTAAAAGCATTGAATGTATTGGTTTAAAAATAGCAAGCTTTCTGTGCCATTTCAGTCGTTTGTTGTAGAACTGTTAAATAATTAAAGCGAAAGGTTTGTAAGATTCTATTAGGAAATAAGATTTTAAAAAACGTTAAGTTAACAACAAATAACCAAACCAAAATGGCAAAGGGAACGTGACACTGCAGTGACTTGCAACGAATGGCAAGATTTTTCATCCTTACCGTTCAAAGAGAACTAAGGATACAAAAGTTTTGCCGTATTTGCAAGTATTCGCCATCTTAATCATATAATTGGGAACAAATATAGGCTCTTACATCAAATGAATCTGCGAGATAATGACCTATGTACTGTGTGTGACAGAGAAAGAGAGGAAACTATTGTCATTGTTCTTTCAATGTCGATTGTGATGCAATTTGGAAAGCTTCAAACAATAGTGGAAACAAAAATGACACCGATACAAAAGACAAAATTGTTTTATCGGCCTTCGCATGTAATCTTGGTTTGGAAGGTGACAAACGCTTTAACGTAATACTTTTGCTTGAGAAATTTCAAATCTTAGAGCAAATCGCAAAATCAAAAACCACAAAATATTTCTGTTTTCCCTTAATTGAATTAAAAAAAATCTATTCAAATACTAAAAAAAAAATACATTGCCGCGTTTGTGAAATTGAAACAACACCGAGTTTTGAGGCGAAGGGGTGGGGGATACTGGAGGCGATTGGCTCTAACTCCTTGGTTCTCTAAATTGGGCCTCTTTAATAGCAAATTTGAGAGTTATCACGAGTGTTCTATATAATTGTTAATGTATATTTTGGGGGGTGGGAATGAATAGGGCCAAGCAACAGGGTAAATAACCACTTGCCTTCCTTAACCATTGTTTTATTTTCAAGCCTACATTTACAATACGGCCTTATTGGTCCATAAGACATTCCACTCATGCATCTAATTTATGCTAGGATACGATGATTCGGTGTTAAGTTACCCATTTGATTTCTGTCCCATGAGATGTTTAGCTAGTCTAGCTCATTTTATGTTTGCTAGGAAACCAAAATTTACGGGTTTTGTATTTTCAAGGGACCATTAGGGTACCCAAACATACGCTATGTTATGAAAGTATTGAGATAACTTTTTTAATTGTACGAATAAGCCGTGTTAAAAGTCAGTAATGAACTCATGTACGTTAAGTATATGTGTGTTCTATTTGGTTTGTACCTTCTTGCACGGCCTTCCTTTACATGTATTTTGTACATATTTAATTTTTTTTGTAGATTCTTAAACCAGTTATGTATATACTTGAATGTATGTTGTTAAATTAGCTTTCTGCTGCTTGGAAAAAAAAAAAAAAAAAACAATGGGTTTTTTTTTTTTAATTTTTTAGGTTTTTTCTTTTTTTAAATTTTTAATAAATCAACAACATTTTTAATTTAATGATAAACAAAATTTATCAGCACAGAAATCGATGGCATTTGCTTTTCAAGGAGGGAGGGAGGATACACAGTTTAACCACGACCCGTTTGGCGTATTCGCGTTCGTTAGGTGTGATTTTAATACGTTGGTCACGCATTCTCGATGCAAAATCTGGTTTCGACAACAAAATTTAGTTTCCTATATACAACATGATTGGGATCTCAATTTCAAAAATCCCATTTTGCAAATTACGCTCCAAACGTCAATACGTCCAATATTTTCACTATGTAATCAACTTTATTTTATAAATAATTTTTTTTCAACGGATTTGAAAATTGGAACAGGCTTGCCGAACTGACGAAGCCTGAAATCATATTCAGGTTTATGAGATTTGAAACTGGCGGGTCACTTCACACACAATGGTTTTAATGTCAATTCGTAGAACAAGTTAGCGAACAGTCAATTTTGACATGGTGAAATGCTCTCCACTTTATTCTGATCTTTGTAGTACTGACAAGTTCATTCTGAACACAACACTACTGCAAATATATTATCACAAGATATATGATGAATATCCATATCCAATCTTTTATAATCACTCTGAGCGATATCAATTGTGCCGCTTGTGTGATGTTACAAACGATATATGGTTTTATTCTGAATACCAGTGAATATGTATTACACGGTGATCTGTGATTGGTTCCCACGATACCGCACTTCACAACCATCCAGTTAATATGAGTATCTTGTCAAATGGTTTACATCCATTTTACAAGTAGTAAGAATTCTGAATACCAGATAGTAAAATTTAAATTATTATGGTTTAAGTCGTTTTTGATTTCGAAGTTAATCTTTTGAATCAGTATTCTGGGGATGATGTGGTCTCTTTCGGATTCCGATTTTTTTTCAATATGGCAAGTTTCTTTCACACCCGCACTATGTATACACCCGACGAAATGAATATGGATGGTACATTGTAAAAAATATTCTGCTACAACTATATTTCATGTAAAAAACCAGTCATTTGCCTCATTACACAGCTTAGAAAGGACACGGGAAATTCCGATACTCCTAATTTTATTTTTACAGATGGCAATATTGAATATTTGCCTAGATTCCGTGCGGAAATTGACAATCCCGAGGGCGTGTAACTAGCTTAATTGGTAAAACCGTATACAAAAAACACAAAGGCTTGGTAAGGAACTAGTTTTAATACCTTATTTGTTGTGGTTTCTGGTTCTTTGAAAATATTAAATTTCTTTTAATTTCACTTTGTTTTTCTGGTCTGTCAAGGCTATATCGCTAAATAGACCGACATTTTCAGTTAGAAAAACACACGTAATACTCTATGATCTATAACAACGATAACAAAAAGGTAGACGCAATCGGGGTCCAGTGTATTTGGTTTTGTTTTGTTGTGTTGTGGTTTGTCTGTGTTTCATTTTTGTGTTGTTTTTTTTTTTCTTAAGGATTCGAATTTTTAGTTTTTAGGCTGTAGACTCACGCGATAAATACAGTAGAATGGGTTAATTATTGTGATGATGGGGGTATAATAGCCGTAAAACTACCATAGTTTGCGGGAAAAACCGTAAAATTAAATTCTCAAGGTGTGCAGAAAACTAGATCGGCGTGAATATTGAAAATAAATACCGTCATTAGAATGTGACTTGAGAGTGCTTAGCGTTACGGCCTTATTACTGTTATAGAAGAGTGCATAGAAGCATAGGGGAGATCGTAGCCAAGCACGCATCACAAATTACATTGCCCACATCTACGTGGTCTTCATAATCATACACTCAATACTACCAAAGGATAGCAATTACATTGGGACAATGGAAAAAACCAGGAACATTTTACGGCCGTAGGAGAAAGCAGACAAAAATTGACAAAAAAAACCGGTTTGGTCATTTTGTGACCCCAATGTCAGAGCTGACATATTGGACATATCAGATCTGGCACAGCCTAATCGGGACTACCCGTAATAAATTCAGGTAAGGGATGGGCGATAACTAGTACTGTTGTCTCTCAACGCGTACACTTTAATTAAGCCACAGAAAAGACGGGTCCCAGTATGTGAACAGGGGCACAAAAGGAGACTTAAGTCAATATCATAGCGCGGGGTTCTAACAAGGTAATTCCGGGAAAAATGCGGTCCTCGCCAGCCGCATCTGCATGTTCATGAAGTTGTCCAGTTCTTTTACACTGAAATGTGTACAACAAATTTTACTCTAGTGCATGCAATCAGCGGTAGGAAAAGGGTTGGTAGGGGTGCTACGTGCGAAGGTAGCCTGATGTTGCTAGCTGAAAAAAAAAATTACCGGCAAAACGGATAAAACGGAAGCCTATTTTTACTCAGTCGCACCCCATATCTCGGAATAGCTTACAAGCGGCTGCCGCCGGCTTGGTCGTAAACGCTAAGGCAAAGCTGCATAAGTGCATATAGAATAATTGCATAATTGCAGAGTGCATAAGTGCATAATGCAAAAAGTGCTAGTGCATAATCTGCATAAAGCCGTGCATTCATCTTCTGCATAAACTGCATAATTGCATTAGCTGCATAAGTGCATAATCTGCATAAGCTGCAGAAAGAGCATATCGTGCATAAGCTGCATTAGTGCATAACCTGCATAATCGGCATAAGCTGCATAATTGCATAAGCGCATAATCTCGTTAGGCATAAATGCATAGGGATTAAATGCATAAGGTGCATAATTGCATAAGCTGCCATAAGGTGCATAATGCATAATTGCATAAGGCTCATAATTGCATAAAGCGCATAATGTGAATGGTTTCTCGGATCCCTGGTTGAGAGCAGCCTAAACCCCAAATTGGCTAGTTATGTCCAAAGTGCGTCAACAAATATGATTTTGAAACAAACGTGGACACCTCTGGTAGTTTGGTGTTTCGGCCTGGTGTACAGTGGTTCTGGAAAACCGCCTGGACATAAAAACAAATGACTAGTTTAGTTCAAAATTATCAAAATAATTACTT
>JAMKCH010054782.1:0-155255 GCA_023653785.1 Ophioderma brevispina | reverse complement strand
TTTATCCTCATGATGTGCCTTTTACTGCTAACATTGAAATAATTGACTTCATACAGACAATGATATTACGGAATTCTTTGGTTCAACATCACTAATAACCCTCAATATCATATACAACAATCCGTCTTTATGTTGCAGCTTCCTCCGTGGCCGACAGCGGGCTAAGCGATAGGCGTCATTGATTTTACTTTGGTTAGTCGGTTGTGTCAGTTCGAGTCCGCCTGTGGCCCACAACTTCGGCATTGTCAAATATGCTAGCATTCAGTTCTGGTGATCTTTCTCTTTACTTTTGTATGCTACGCTCACCCTGACCATTGAAACTGAGATGGAAGTATATGTAATTGGTTCGTATTCATTTGATTTCAGAACACCAAGGTTTCCATTGTTCGATTGATATTCATCCCACTAGATATGTTTGCTTTGAATAATTTCGTAAACAAAATAATTATATCATGAAAGATACCTACCTAGGACGGAAAATTGAGACAACAATTATTAATATTCCGGTGATTTTATCCAATTTGAACCGAAAAATTATATCACAGGGAACATTTCTGCCGTCTAGTGTAAGAGAAGCTGCTTCCTTTCTTTCATACCAGAGACCACAGTTAAAACTTTATCAGGAAAACGAGCAATAAACTAGTCTCCGCAGGGGTGCGGGCGCCAGGGTAAAATCATAGGAGAGCGAAACATCATAGGGGGCGAACATACAAAATGAACTCATTTTGGTTAAAACCCCTATTTTTTTTTGCGCAAAACCCCCCCCTGGTTTTTCCTAAGTTTTTTGAAAATCTGCGGGGGCCGCCCCCCCCCTGCCACCCCCTGGCGCCGCCCCTGTTGCTCCTGGACAAAGTGTAAGCGGCCGTACAGCACACACAAATCTGCGATGTAATTCATGTGCATTGTCAGAGCCCTTATATGAAACTATCGATTCATAATACAACATCTAAATTTCGTTGAAAACTTCTCGGGAATGTTTCAAGGAATACAATTCGCCCGAATATCCAGAGCTTCCTTTGATGGCCCGCTTGTCTAAGAATAAGGAATTACTGATTTTTATTTTGGGTGTTCATTCGTTTCGAGTCCGCTCGAGCCTACCATTTTGTCGACTATTAATTCAATGTTTGTTATATATATCAGTCTCAGTTGGTGCTATCAATTCTTTTTAGTGGAGATGATTATTTCATGATATACAGTAAAATTCAAGTACTGAAAGTAACACTGATTTTTTTTAGTTTCTTTGAGATTTTCATTTAATACTCATCTAAATAACCGCGTACTAGTGAACAACAGTTCATATAGGTTCACACCTTCCTGCACAATGTAGTGAGTGTATTCGTTTTTGCAGATAAGTAATATTAACAAAATATGTTCTCTAACAAAAAGATTCCTCTGGCTGAGAATCCGGTTGCGTACGCTCCCGTAAGATTTTACAGTTATTGATTCATATAAATTGAATTCGAATCTTAATGCCAATGCTAAATATGGTATTGTGAATCAATGGCGTTTGCTTTCGTGTTTGTAAATTTTACAGTTCAGGAACATAATGTTCATTTTGCGCGAATGCCGACTTTTTCAAGGAAAAACCATGAATTCCTTCAGCACTTTTTGCTTTTGCCCAATTTAGTATTTTAGTTATTTTCTTTTTCAGCGTGGTTTGGTTTTTCCGGTTTTTCGCCAGTTTAAAAAAACAAGATTCGGGTGGATTGCATCTTTTATTTTTAAGCTTATCGTAGAAATTACATGCGGTTGTCCTTAGAATTCCCACATGTCCTGTTGGTAAAAGACGTCTTTTCCTACAGGCAAAGCAGAGTAGATAACTCAGTCTTTTTTTAAAATATAAAATAACAGTGTATTATCACAAAAAGTGACCAAATGACAAATATCATTTTCCACAATTTTTATGCACCTTGTATTATATTTTGTTTGTGAAAAAGGCACTACCGATTGCGAGCGAAATCTTTAAATCTTGATATATCAGTTAAATGAAGGAAAGTAATGTAAAAAAACACAAAAGTTTATTTTCCAAATATAATAAATTAATAAAATTCACATTTTGCTAGCTATTTGATGTTCACAACAATACAGGAAATTCTACCAAAAAACACGTTAAACGTAAAAAACACACCAAGTTTTAAAAAGAGTACGAGCCGTATCCAGTTAAAACACCAAGTTTTTAAAAGAGTACGAGCCGTATCAGTTAATAACTGTTAGAGAGCACCAAGTATACTCAAGTGCGTCTGCCATTGAAACTTGGTCCCATTTCTTCTACAATGCAAAGAAAAAAATATCGTTTTCCACCATCAACCTCCAAAAGGCCCCCAAAATATAATTATAGTTTTCATGCTAGGGGTGCTAATGCTATAATGCCGGGTTCAAAAACAACCCTCTTCCATACATGAGAACAACCAGAGAGCAGCGAGACCGTCCTATTGTGTTCTTTAGTAACCCTTGTCCTGTAGGGTATCTCACAGAAGGACTGGTACAATACCCAGAAACCTACGTGAGTTACACTCTATCACAGAACTCGTAACCAAAATAGCTTCTATAGGAAACCTAGATGCAGAGCGTCGAAACACTTTTCATTGGAAGACAAGTGATGTTACAGAAGATTGGGCTTATTCCGTATCTTGACATACCTCTCCAACAACATTGACATTCAAGAAAGAAAACCAACACAACTAAGAATACAAATTTGAAAAGTATTCAAGTCAGAAAAGGAGACGCCCTTACACAAGAAATAGGATACTAAATTGCAACTCAACTGCCAATAAAAACCTTAAGAACAAATGCAGGTGGATTTATTATCAACAATTGGTCAATGATTATGGTTCCTTAAATGTCACAAACGTTCCAACAAAGAAATAGGAATGGAAGAAATGGGACCAAGTTTTGCCAATGTGGCAGACGCACTTGGTATACTTGGTGCTCTCTTTACTTTATTAACTTTATATGGCTGTTACTCTTTTTAAACTGGTGGGACTTTTACGTGCCAAGTAATTTGGTAGATCGTTTATTCACCTCACTGAGTATGCCCATTAATATACCCAAATAAGATGCGAGTTTCAAAAGTCACACATTACTTCGGGTACGTAAGACACTAGTGCATAGAGTAATGGGGTAATGGTAAAACCCGGTTATATGTCCTATCTACACGGTGCTCACCCTCCTCTGGGCTTCTAATAGCAGTCCAACCCTGGTAAATCTGTAAAAGTTAGAACACATGAAAATCAGTGGCTTTGAGACGGCCTGCAAACGTGTGGGAAGCCATCTAAAAACACTACCACGGCTTGTTTGGACCATTTAAATGAATGTTCATTTTCTGATCTGAATGTGCCCATGGAATACTAATACTGTTTCATTTTTTGAAAAAACTTGCCAAATGGCTAAAGTATAAACTGGGATATTAGGCGAGATCCATTATGACAACAAGCATTCATATGAACGTTTGTTCCCCCAAAGATATTTTTTTTTTTCGGGGGGGGGAACCCATGGACAGAAATAGGGATGTACTTAAATATGATTGAATAGCTATGGAGGAGATATGGGAGAAACATGAAAGTACATAAAACCACCCAATATCATAACAATATGATTCGTACGAGGCATTTTATTTCCGAATTTAATTGCAGCAGTCGAATCGATTCGGGTAATTGGATTATGATGATTATAACCATTCCTTCCAGAACATTTCAAAAACGGAGCTAGAATCGGGTTTGGAAAAAAAAAAGGTTCTTTCACACGAGCACTGAACAAAAATGCTTTTCGATGTGCAACATCCCGATGGTAAATGTACAATGAGCCCATATCAAATGACATCTAACGTTAATGAGTAGTAACTGGTTACATCCTTTGATTTTGGTTTCACCAATCGTCGTTGTTAAGAGGGGGTGGGTACCACCCCTGGTGAACTTCCTCCGGTGCGAACAAAAATTCTTTGTAAAAAGGTTCCAGGTAATCTTTTCAGTCATTTTAGGGATAACAATGGCAGGTACACCTCCACAGGTATAGGGTTTATGCCGGCAAAGTCGATGATGGAAAGAGGTTGTTGACATCCAAGAATGTTATATGGTATGCAAAAGCCGATCGGGCTCCTTCCTTGGAGTAGAGGAAATTGCTCCTAGATCTGACAGAAGTAAAATCTACCTTCCTTTTTTGCGGTGATCGTCATATTTTGCTCTAGGCACGTAAGGGATTTAAATAGTAATTTAAAAAAAATCAGCCGAAAACACATGAAATTTCGATGTTTCCTACCTTTTTAGTGCAGTTGAAATTTCACACTCGTTTATACAACTGTGTGTCTGTAGAAATTAACACATTTGCCGAAGGTACTTATTTTTGGGCACTTGCATAACGAATTCCCAAGTGTGTATCATAACATGATAACTGTATGATAACCATATAGGCTTTGTGCGACCATGGATGGGCCAAAGGCGTGCCTAACACTACTGGAATCCTCCAAGAGATACTCTTGCTCCGCTATCTCTTTGTAAGTCGTGGTGAATTACATCCTCAACAGAGTCCTTGACATCATGAACGACCAAGGACCTCGCCATCAAACCCAACGTTCCAGCACTTCACACGGGTCAGCATCTCACAGACCTTGACTACGCAGATGATCTAGCTCTAACATCTGATCTGATATGTGTGCACACGATCTACTAACATCACTTGGAAGCTGCAGACAAAGTCGGCCTTACATCTAAACGCCAGAAGACTGAATATATGACGGTCAATGAGGAGACGATCATTCAACCTATCTGCACAGCAGATGGTAGCCAACCTCAAAGAGGTCAGGACTTCAAGTATCTAGGGCCTATGGTTTGCCGACAGCAAAAGACTTCCTGTCACGCAAATGACAAGCCTGGATACCTGCAATAACCTACACCACTTATGGCAATCCTGGTATCTCTCCATTCACCAAGCTGAAAATTTCTTAGAGCGTGTAAGAGAGTATCCTGTATAAATGGATCTGAAGAAACCCTGGACCACTGAGAAGAGCTTTTTTACAGGATACTGGATGGCACCTACACCAAGCTTCGAATGCGAGTACCAACATATCGATGGCGCGAGCACAATCCACAAAGCACATATATATGGAGATATCCCCTCCCATTTCAATCTTCTCTGTTGCCCATCGCTGAGCACGATTTGCCGTCACTGTCATCGTGCGATTATCAAGTCGTCTCAGACGTCACATTTTGGAAGTTACCATGCCAAAACCGGGGGCGTCGCCCCTTACTACATTGATGTGATTGCTCGGGACATCCAACAGGATCCACCTGATATCCCAACTTAATGACAGACAAGGACATTTTGCGCTACATGATGAACAGAATCTATCTCGCTGCGGCCGTTTAGCTAATAGATAGATAGAATAGTAGTAACTACTCCCACTGGTATCGTGTTACAAAAAAGACTTGGTAGACCCGAGTTAATATTTCGATACACCTCTTGCATTAATTCGTCATACCGTTTTGAGTGTATTTTTTTAGCTGAAAAAGAGTTGAGATCTTCCATACCCCAACTCACCCGCGTAGTAGTGACCGTCCCCTTATACCGAAATGCATTATCCAACCCTGCTTACCAAAAACCGTTGTGAAAGGACTATAGTCTTCATTGTGCTATTATTGTCTGAAAATCATTTTGGTTGATGGTTCTTATGATATTGTCCACTGAAAATAAGTCCGCAAAACATACTGTCCACTGAGCATCGTGTCCTTGTTCTTTGCCATTGGCGATTTTTTTGAGGGGGTGTACGGGCCTGCTTTGTACACAGCAGAAGGAACAAATTTGTGTTTTTGAGACCATTACATGAGTTTTAAAAGACAAGGCATGAGTTTTTCTGATATGTTGAAGTACTTGAGGCACATGTGGTCCAGTTTGATCCTTGGCCCCGCACTCCAAGTCTGTGTTCGAGTCCCACTGCGGCCAACGTGTTTGTGCCCTTGAGTAAGGGCTTTAACCTCAATTACTCCTTACGGCGGTACTGTAAGTACGTATAGCCTGTTTCAAAAAAACTAAAATTGAAACCGGGTTTGAAAATTCTCAGACTGTGAATAATACCGAAATGCATGGTGGGAAAAGGGATGCGGCCCCGTAGCAATTGAGTGTTCACTTTTCCGTGTTTGCGAGCACCGACACAAGGAGTAAAGTAAGTACCCGAAAAAAACGTTTAATTTTCTCGCTAGGTTATAAGGTCAGACCCAATTACGGTCCAGATTTAAAAAAAAACATAGTAAACGGACCCTCTGATGCAAAAATCTCCATAAACCCCATCGTTTTCCGGAGATGCAGATTTAGTTCATTTGCAGGCATTCGCTATGACGGATGGATAACATTAATCTCTCGCGCAGCACTAATTTAGTAATATTTTTCGGAGTCAGACTACACACTTTCGCCCGCCGTAATTACTCCTCTCCACCAAGGTCTATAAATGGGTACCAGGCATTATTTAAGCGGGAAGAACAGGTCGCTGTGCGGGAGGAGTGGCGAACCCACCCACAGCAATACGGAGAATCTGGCCTAAACGATAAGGAAAAGAGCGATGGGAACTCCGCGCACGAGCGTGCCGGACGACAATTTACTACTTTTTACTTCCATTTCATTGAGGATGTCATAAAATTTGTGCTGCTTGTATACTTTTATTAATTTTGGAGTTCAGGTGTCTTTCATTACTTTGGTGGTTCCAGTTGTTTCTGGTTACAGGGCCTTGTGTCTAAAATGGTATTTTCACTAATGTATAGGTTGTCTGTCAGGCAAGTCAGGGCTGCTTCACTAGTTTGGCGTCAAGTCAGATTCTGAAACAAATGATAATAGTGGATGATTTTTATCTAGGATACACGGAGTTTCGGACTCGCTATATGAGTTTTGAAAATAATTCGCCCTATAGTAGCAAATTCCTAAACTCGACCAATTAACTTCTGCTACTATACTCAAATAATCCAATATCTATATCAAGATGGAACATCATATTGGAAATAAATGCTGGTTGGCTTTTGGAAATGAAACCACCTAAATTTCACAAATAACTCATAAAGGACATTCGAGTTTGAACCGTTATTGAGATTAGCGACCGTGTATGCAGTGGTATGATCCAATTTTGATGAAGAACACTTATGAATACGGCCTACTTATTTTTGTTCTTTCTCTCCAACTTAAAAGCAAAACCGGCCGATTTATATCAAATGTTATGAGATGAACCACTCGCCTTTAGGTAATTCCCGACATTAAAAAAAACTCTATCTATAGATACCAATTAATGTCAAGCGACTTCACTGCACTCTGAAATAATATTATTACAGCAGTCACTGGATGATTATTAATGGCTCCTCTATATCTTAACCTCTAAAAACGGCATGTTTTGCCGTGTTAACCGTGTATTGTTGCATCGTTAAGGGGTGTGTCCTGCAGAGACAATATTAACCCAGAAGGTTACACATTTCTTACAATATCTCGGATTGGCTTATTATATCGTCGTGGGTTCTGCATAGTGTAGATCAGCATTAATGCTAGTTCTGAGAAAACGCGTTTGAAAGTTTGCGTTACCTATGAATGTGTGTAATTAAATGAAATAAAGGAAATGGCTTTTTAAAGTGGTGTATGTTAAAGGCATGAAGGGTTAATAACTGACGACAGTATTAAAATACCAAGAAACAATGTTTTCTATTCAAAATGGCCACTGAATGTGGGTCGATTGTTTGTCTAACCCCAAATGTTTGATCGCTGTGTCCTCTAAGGAGTCGAATACGTACTCAACTGCTTGAAACCCGTTGATTTCTAATGTTGGTCTGGTGAGATTACTATAGCTCCAATCCATCGGTTTTGACTATTTTAAAATGATGATGACGATGATGCCCACGATTGATAAGCATAATGAGGCGGTGATGATATGGCAATAACGATGGAATAAGGAAACAGCATCGGGCGGAGGAGGAAGGAGGAGGAGGAGGAAGACGACGACGACGATGACGATGTCTAATGATGAAGACGACGACGATTACGATGTCTATTGCCTTGTGTTTATGTTAACAAACCATGCCAAAATTTGTATAACAAAACGACTTCATAAGCGGTTAAAGGGGGAAAATTCACTGTTGCAATATCGTTCGTTGTAAAATATAGCGCAGACTGACCAAGATGACCAACGAATTCAGAAACTTACAACCGCTACAAATTTGGCTCCTTAAAATTAATATCTTAAAAAAAACAAAAAAACTAAAAAATCAATAAAATACAAAAAAACTAAATTTCAAGAATAAAATACAATGAGAAGGAACACAAAAATTGTAGCCATGTGATATAAAATAATAAATAGTATGCATGTTGTAACACACAATAAATATTGGCTAGAACTGTTCAAAAATTGAGCTAAAAATTATTTAAATTACTGGAAGTTTCATAACTCAAAAGATTTGGGAGGATAAAAGTGCGCCTATTTTCTCAAATTTCTCCTTACATATATAGTTCCTATCTTTAAAGTAAGGTAAGTTTGAAATATATACCAACTTGAAACAAATGAACAATTAATGGGTAAGATACTCATAACATTAAAACATTCATCTAAACAATTTGGAGAGCACTAAGCTTATACACACACCTCCCAAAGAATACAATTGTTCCTTGAAATACGAGTTTTTTTAAAAATTGAGGGCTAAAATTATTTAAAATTGTAACTGGAATGATTCATAACTCAAACGATTGGGAGGATAAAAGTGGCCATTTCTCAAATTATAATTACTATATAGTTCCTATCTTTAAAGTAATGTACACGTTTAATAGATACCAACTTGAAACAATTAACAAGTAAATGGGTAATATATCATAAATCTAACATCATCTAAACAATTTGGAGAGAAAACGCTTATACAAACAACTTCCAAGAAAATATCAATGTTCCTGAAAGTCGAGTTTTTTAAATGATGTTATATTAAATATTTAGTTTGCAGAATATCAAAAGTTAACAAAACTTTCGAAAGATGTTTACAAGTCTAGTTTTGTCAACACGGTGACTAAGGGGGGGGGTTAAAACACCCCGAGAATCATTATTATAAAGCATAGATGATGGATGTGGTTACCCGTTGATAACATTAGTCCACCGTTTTCTACTGATTCCAACATAACCTAGTTGGCGTCACATGACGTCAAAGTTCACAAGTTGCAAAGTGGTCATTTCCACCGACACACATCAGAGTATAAAATGAAAAAATGAAATTTTGCATTAAAAAGTCGGGAATATGGGATTTTCTGCGGGTTTTTCCAAATGATATGGAAAAATTACTCGTTTTTAATCAACATATACTTTTAGGCATACAGTGCCACAATATTAAACAATGAACTAATACCTAAAGGGTCATGCAGTATCATTTATAGGCGAATAATGCTCGCGAGGTCGGACAAACTAAATAATGGCGCCTAGTATTTTTATTTTTCCCGCTTCGGGGAGGATACATTATGAGCCATAGATGTACTACAAATGTCTATTCAGTAACTAAAAAACTGATTTTATTTTTTGTATTTTGGTTATTTATTTGTTTTTTGGTGTTGTTTTGTTGTTTGTGTTATTGTGTTTTTGTGATTTTTGAAAATAAGAAAATGCATTAGCGGCGAGTTTGCAGAATTAATGGGCAATACAGGACCAATCAGAATGTTGCTTTCAATAATGGGAGAATACCGAGGTAGTAGACCACTACCACCAATCGACTTCGACGCTAAACCCCCGGTGAGGCGTGCTACCTTCACAATATTTGTTTCGCCAAAATTCGCAGAAGGATGTGAAATAATTTATGAAGACTTAACGAAAGTTTTAAGGTTTAGCGCACCGACGGGAAAGTTTAACTGGGGTGGTACATCCTCCCTTGGTAATGCGAGGGTTAATGGCCACTACCCCCCCCAAAAAAAATCTTTGTACAATGTGAAACTACAAACACTTGGATAATTCTTTTTCACGACGCAGAGACCTGTAGGTTTCAATAAGTACAAGTAATAATTAAAACACAAAATTAAAATGTGAAATAACTGACCAAATCCCTTATGAAGTATAGAAAGGTAAATTTCAACGATTTTCTTAACTCTGGATAGACCTATTATCGATTTTTGTCACTGAGAGTAGCAATCTTTTTCCAGCGAATACGTATTCGGTCACAAGTTTATCTGTGTTGATTTGAGATATTTGGACACGCAAAGCTATCAGAGTACTCGATTGTTTGTGAAACCCGTTTATACAAATGCGGGTTATTCGCTCGGCTTGTTGGTAGGAGAGTAATTCACTTTTATTTTGGGTACAATAAAGAGTACATAAAATTGCAAACCAGAATCAACTATTAACTCCTAATTTGACCAAAAATCAGATGCGACAACTAGTCGTGACCACGGACGATATGATAAACATGAATAACCTAAAAGGAGCAATCAAAATATACATTGTATTATCTGTTCAAACCTGAATTTGTTCTAACATATGTTCCTCATTGGCTGATATATTCTTATATTCCAATGAGAACCAATAAGTCGGACGGTATATCTCGTGAGGTTTCTACAACGTAGGAAATGACTCAAGCCAAAATCACCTTTATCAAATCAACTTATTGAAAACATTTTGATTCTACAATGTACATGTATTTCTGGTTTTTGTTAAAATAAACCTTCCCAAATATAAACAAAACAATCTGGGTGTAGCTTTACGGCCCTGGCTAGGTACTAATAATATGGCTTGTATCAAACAGTCGAATCACGGCACGTCACGTTCAAATGTCTAAAGGATAGCTATCTTGCGGTATATTTCGTATTAGTCGAGTGAACGTGACGTGCCTTGCCGCGATTTTAGATACAGGCTGAAGTATTGAATACATTTGAGATTATCGTTATCTGCACCTAGGTACCTGGTCAGATTCAAAGATCTGTAAACAACTATATAGAAACAACAAAAGCGATGGCATGCATGGTATGTGAGTTACCGCCACATGGTTTTTAGGAAAACAAATATATGAAAAAAACAGTGCCAGGTGCACCAATGAAGGAACGCCTCCATCACCCAGTGTCATCAAATGTAATGTTTTCAGCAATGTAAGCATCCAATTATTTTGACATACGTGCAAGTGATTCTTAGATGTTGTATTTCTTTGTTTTACGGAATATCTTTGGTATAATGTGACTAGGTCTTGCAATGGCTTAGTCGCAAATGTAAGAGACTGAAAATCACTCTTCATGGATGTAAACAGGGTTTCACTCCAATGAATTGGAATTCACTCTCCAAGTGGAGTTCAACTACAACAAAATTCGAAAAAAAAGAAGTGAGGTTAACGCTCCCTTGCAGTAAATTGTGAGGTTTCCGTAACCTTACCATCTAACACACTTTTTCTGACACATTATGAATTCGGAAACCCTTCACGGAAAAAAAATAAAGGTTTATTTGTTTAAACTCCGAATTCATAAGTGTGTCAGAAAAAGGTGTTTGTGTCTAATGGGTCAGGTTACGGAAGCTCCCGTAAAATTTCACTCATTTTTAAAAGTATAATAGAATGACTTTTAATTATAGAGAACGTCTTCATTTAGGTATTAGGGAAGTTGGTATCAACGAACACAAAATGAATATGAGCAATAATGCAATCGCACGTTAAAGGTTACCTTTATGAAATTCCTTGGTGTATCCAAAATCTTCTTGATTACACTACACACATAATCAGAACATAGAGCGTTCGGGACTCCCGCTCGCTGATACGATAATAATAATTGTGCACCGCATTTATCTGAAGCTGGTAAATTCAACCACAATAACATAGAAGGTTTTTATATTGCGAGACATTCCTAATTGTAGTACTGAATTTTGAGGGTTTTATTTATAACATTCAGTATTTGTCTAACAATGAATTGTTAATCTGATTTAGACGAGTTAGGAATTTATTGACACATTTTTTTTTTCTTAATAAACTAAGCAACATATGATAATTATTCATGATCGTGCCGTGGAATAAAGACAGATTCCACAGATGAACTGCGGTTTGGCTGTGGAAAAAGAAAAAAAAAAAGAAGAAAGAGGTAGAGTCGTGTAAGCGCCTGCAATTTAAGTAGTATGAATTCAGGTGTGTATTTACGTCACGAGCTGAGTTAAGTGAGAAGAAAAGACTAGAACATAGACGTGCATCAAATGACGACCAAAGACACTGGTGCTGCCATGGACAGAAGAGGCTTTTAAGCAATTCCCAGCACAACTGCAATAAGTTTTCCATACCAGTGATCATTTATTTTTCTACATGCCACTATGGAATGGCTAGCCGCCGATGGGACAAGTGAAAATTTCATCTCATTACATTTTGCAGTCGGCTAAATAATCTACTGCCATTCGTAGTTCAAAAACCAAAATTTATGCAGATGCGTTAGTAACTGAGAATTGCATACGTAATTTTTAAGGTTAGCTTGGGTCTATAGGTGAGCCGGTTAGAGATTAGTAGCCATCTTTAAGGATCCAACGATACACTCACCTGGACTATAGAATGTGATTCCAGGGGTACCCCAAAACAGTAAGGACATTAATAAGAGGCTAAAGACATTGATAGGTAATTTATAGTGTGACTTTAGTTGACAGTAGTAAACCACACATCACATATGTCTATTACATGAGGATCAATGAATCTGAGTGTCTCATGAGAGAGGTGCCCAAGTACATGTCAACATGTACGGAATTAAAACTGTGGACCTTGTAGACGAGGCCTTTAAGTACAAGTGCTGAAACAAATGATGAGTCGAGCATCAATGGACAACACAATGGATAGATGGGTGGTAGGGCACACTAGTCATACAGGACACTTTAGTTTTGTCCAATAATTGTAGATAATTTCGTGGTAATGTACTCTGAAATAGTTCAAAAATAATATTATATTTAAACGGTCTATCAAAATCGACCTAGTGGAAACATCATGAGAAATAAGGGGGCAACGTTTGAACAGGGGTAAGGGTTACAAAAAATAGAAGGAATTGTCCAATTGAGTTAATATTAAGTAAGTTTGCCCTATTACGCAGTTATAGTTGAGTACAATAGGCTCATACAGTTCAAGGTCCATCCTGGGGTAAAATCATAGAATGTCCCGATTTTGATCGGAATGGTTTGTTAAACTGTAAAATTTGTCCCACTAGATAAGAAAGTAAATAGGGATTCTTTGTTGACAAACTTTATATATAAGAATACAGAGCTATGGACTAGTGGTGACCTTCATAGAACCCTGTAGCCCCAGTACATTTGAGTTCCCCAATTATGCAACGATATTATAGATGGTGCAAAAAAAAAAATTTTTCTGAACTATTTGGATTCATAAAAACTATTGAAACTTACAACATGCCGATATGGCAAAACTATACGTTTCAATCCTGGAAATGTAAAAGAACACGTTGCATTACTTTTCGAACACGGAACATGGGTCGATTTTATACCCGGTGGACGCACACCTGACCCAAATCTTAGGTCGAGCCCCCCCCCCAACCCCCCACCCCCCCCCCCGGAGGCAGCATTCATTCTAATTTTGACTGGCCTATTTATGACACGGTTGTGGCAAGAAATATGTATCCGGACTCTAGTCCACGACAAGGGTGAGAATTAAGGCACTCGATAGCAATTGACTCTTCACGCCACATAGTTTCACGCTGTATTCAGTTGACGTCTAATGGAGCCCGACTATGCTCCCGACGTACCATATATCTACTTAACACCGGCAATGGGCTCATGACTGTACGAAGACTATACATATAAGAAGTATCCTTAGAGAAATTGGAACCAGTTGTTATATGATGTGAAAAGAATGAATCACATGAGATGTTTTACCTGCCACCATGTATTAAAGTTATTAGTGATTAGTTGTTCTTCAGAGCAATCATATATTCGCCACAAGCAGTGCAATTACAAAGAGATTTTCTTGAAGCTAGGCTGTTAGAAGTGCAAGTACGCAAACTAAACCGAGGCGCTTAATCATGTGTTTGGACACTAAATCCAAACATTTCTAAGTCGAAACATCTGCTACATGTTCCATTTTCATACCTTAATGAGGAGTTTCTTGCTAACATATGAAGTAAGGTAAAGTTTAATTTAAAGTAAAATTTTATTTTAAAATAATTTATTAATATATAAACACATATATAAATAATTCACCTAAATATATACAATTTATAAATAAAACAATAACGAATATAAATAAGTGAATTAAATATAAAAATGGTTAATCTCTAAATGTATAACAATGGAAACATATTGCTTTCAAAAAGAGCGAATTCGGTGTAGCCGTTTAGTCAACCGGGTTGAATTCAAAAGTGTATTGCGCTTTATTCCGTATACAGATGGTGTTGACTGCTGAATTCAGCGGGGTCGCCAGTCAACCCGGGTCACGGCCACACCCAGCGAAATTCGTCCAATTTTCTCCAAAAGAGGAAAATTCACTCCAGAAGAATGATCACAGTGGACAATCTTTATCGAGTAAGATTTTACTCATTTGGACTGATTTTTCAACCTTTTGGACTGTTTGTACTCATATACCATGCTTACTCTCTATTACAAATTTCACGCTTTTGGATAGGGAAAATTTTACTGGTTTACCTTTAGAGAGTACAAATATGAAATTTATTTCTAATGCCAACATTACCTTAAGGCAAAGGAATACCTAAAACGTCAACGCAAGGCGAGGTTTACAGTTTTATCTAAAGAAATTGGAAGAATTAGAGGCATATAGGATTTTTTTTTAAATTGCTAAGTTCAGCAATACATTAGATAGCCCGCTTTTCTGTAAATATATAACAGATTCTTGTTATTGCTTTGAAATATCCACCGAAGGCGACGTGTTATATGTGTGTGAAGGATATGTCTCCATGGCAACAATGTACGTCATATCATCATCCATGTTGCCTGTTTAGCCTAAAGTCTTGCGGGTGACGTCATGTTCAAATATATATCAGGAAGAGTATGTCGCTAAAATCGTCGGTGGATAGGTGGTATGTCTTAATCTAACATTTTGTATACTGAGAATGCCTGAATACTCCATCGTAGGAACTCGTTACAATTATGCCACATGAACAGGCCATGGGTCTTTTCAATGATCTAGTCATTTTTACAATATGTATTCATATTAAACCAACATAGGATATCACTTTTCACCTGAAACTGTAACTCGCTACCTCTTTCCGACCAGAGTAAAATGTCTTATTTCTCTCATTGCTTTGCGGGAATGTTATTTCGTATCAGAACCATTTGTGCTGTGCGCACGCCTAGCCGTAAGCATTATGTGACAGTATTAACCAATACAGCCTTTATAGTTAAACACTTGCTACTACTAATGGAGCTGAAGTTCAGAGGCATAAAGGAGTCCTTTTATTTAATATACTTAAGCCAGCGTGTTTATATGTGGTCTAAGAGTCACGACCTATTTCTTGTAGCGTGTATGTACCTGCAAATGTCTTCAGACATTAGATTGCACTCTTGCTTCAAAGATTACCGTTGTTGGTCACCGCTTAGTTTTGATCTATCTCACGCGACATGCCTTACTGGACTTTCTTCCCCTTCCTTGTCCTAGTTTAATGTATGTAATTTCGGTCGTCGTTTGTGTGAATGTTGCATTTGGCGCTGTATTAGCTGCTGCCTCAAAGTTGCATTGTTTCTGTAAAGCGATGTGTTCTTTGTAGAGCGCTATATTAAATGCTAATTATTATTATTATTATCACTTAAAGCCACTATCAACCATTTTTACCAAATTCAAAATGCCGATTTTGTCTCTAATTTGCTAGAACTAGGTCTTATCAACACCTTATATTACTCTTCTTTGTGAAAAAAACAAACACTTAGTCATTTTAAAGCGGTCTTGAAGATGCCATTTACGACTGTTTCTAGACCTATTAGTAAACAAAGCACAAAAATCATAATATCTTGACAAATACTGCGTGTTGCGCTTAGCCACTTACAGGGGCTTTTACTACAACAATTTGAAATACAACAGTGCAAAAAAATTGACTTTGATAGTGGGCGCGATTTGTTTACATTGTGAAGAAATCGCTGATAGTGGCTTTAATACTACTCTCTGTGCTGGTTATATCATGACAGACCAATCATAATCATGTAAAGACATTGAGTTTTACGAGATATTGAAATACAATCTGTTGATTGGATTAAAATAAAAAGAAACAAACTCAAACAGCCGAAGAATTGAAGTATAACTTCGTTTTCCTGCTTTAACGTAAACAGATTGATATGTATGAGATTTCTAATGCTACTTGATATATTGCTTAGTTCATTGTGAAGTTCAAACTGTGAGTATTATATCTCTTTTAACAATTGTTTTGAACAATACTCTTTAGAAGCAGTACAACGATTTCATGTTTTCCTTTCCATGTCGTCACGTTCACTGCAAACACTCAAAGACAACACCAAAACAAATACGCTAGCGGCATTTACATACGCTCTCAACTCGCACATTTCCATACACATATTAACATGTGTAGGGGCCACACAAAGGAATCTTGCCATAGCTTGTGAACAACATGTGCAGGGTGTCGAATTTGATGCCTTCTTTAGGTGAAGCTGACAGAATTGAACTATCCTAAGATTCATGTGGGCCCATGACCTTATTTACATTGTAAATCAAACTCTCCTGTGGGAGGGACTGAACTAAAAAACACATGTGAAAATCCGGGTGTGTTTAGATTTTTGAAAAACTGTGGCTATATCACGTCCCAGGTCAGTGAAACAAGCCCGTTTGTGGGTTTAGAATTGTTTTATTACTTTTTCTTTTTTTTTAAATTTGATGTTTAACATTTGGTAGAGAGCATCTCCAACTGCTAAAGTGGTGCAACCAAGATTCGAACTGCCGAATCACATTTTGCGTTACAACAGTACATGCACATACCTGGTTGTCTGAAGATCTGCACCGCTACGCCACAGCGGACAGCTCGAATTCGGGATGTTTTTAAGTAACCAAGTACCTTTCTATCGAGTAGCATACGATATCTGTGTGGTGATTTGGGACGCTACAACTCAGTACCACAAGGTTCTAGGACTTCACACAGTTTTGGGTCCTGGGATACTACATCACAATACCGCATAGCCCTAGGACACAGTACAGAATCCTAGGACGCTTTCTGGAAGGTTCTTAAATTTTGCGATAGTTGTAAAGTTGTGATGAATTTGAGAGTCCTTAAAATATGGAGTCCGGATCCCACTATGCATAAGTTAACTTTAGCTTTCGGATTAAAACTTTAGCTTTAGAGAACGCCCAGTCTCCGAAACCTAGTGTATAGGACTTTCGGATATGTTAGACCTTCTCACACCGGCCAAATCGCTATATAACAAAGAATCTGAGGTCATAATAAGCTATTTCTTTACAAACTCTATTCTTTAAAATAAGTTTTATGGCTGCCATATTTTTAACATAAAAACAAAATGGTGTGCCAAAAATATTTTGATCAAATATTTGCTAAAAACTGGATATAAAAGGTATATTCCTGTCATAAAACGCACACAAACAACGGAAATGGCCCTTTTAATGTCAATTTGTTTGAGCCCGTAACCCAAGAAATTCAAAACGTAATATTAAATATAACTTTTTGACTAAAAGCGACTAAAATGTATAGTTTATATGGTAACCATTTTGAGTTATCCAGCTATTTTCAAGAGAATGGGTAGCTATATAGTTTAGTAATAAACGTTTTTAATAATATACACCGTTTAGAGCAAAAAGTAATACATAACTGTAATTAACGTAAATGTCAGCCATCTTGAATTCTTTTTAGTCGCCATTAATGATAGAACTATTTTCAAAAGCCAAGAACTATGTGTTTCTAAATCAGAGCTTTTGTGTACATTTTACGACGGAAAATACATTTTAGCTGATTTTTAGCAATAATTGATATGTGGCCGCCATTTTTGTTTGTTTTTAAGATAAAAATATATGGGTGCCTACTTACGTTTAGAATTCGTACGCCCGTGTCAAAAAGAAGGTACAAACAAGAATATGCGTGTGTAATCATGTTATGTCACTTTGCATTTATGACTGTTCTAAATCTACCTACAATATCAGATTCTGCGTTAGGTATGACTGAATAAAATCATGTCCATATTTTTCCGTCAGTCTTTCAAGCAATTCCAAAGGTATTTGCAAATCAATTCTATTTGGCCTGAAACTGTCTTCCCGTCTACAGCATCATTTGTCAAACTCTATCCAAAATATCATGTACCGGAAATTGGTTCCTGTAAAGATTTCTTCAAGAAAATATGCTGCGGTACAATTCCTTTAGTCAAAGAAGTCAAAGTTGCTTGTTTTAAGAAAAAAATGACAGGGCAATATCAGGACTCTCATTCTTAGATTTGATGCTGTCTCTGTTATCAGGTTATGACAGATGATGAACTAGCAAATCCCGGTGTTATCTTTGTATTTGGGGTTAATATTTTATGGGGCATGAAAAGATTTTCTGAAGATACAAACTTCTCTCAATTTGCGCTTGATTGCTCGTAGAACAACTGCCTAGAACGTTTCAAAGGTTTATTGGACAAGCAGGTAGAAAAGAAAATCAAAAACTAAGTTTGAACTTGCCTGCTGTCCTAATCGACACAAAAGAGAAGCACGCATGGATTTTCTGTCGTGCATGACAGAAAGAACTAATTCATCTTTTTATTACAAAGTTGGCGTTTTGGGTTTATTCAAGGTGCGATAAGCATATTAATATTCCATAAAGTTTCGATAAACCTTCGGCACACTTTACTGCCTCTTTAAGCAGTGATGGTAGAGGGAGGTATATGAGGAAAAAAATATGGTAAGAAAGTTACATAAAGGGATATTTCGTGAACCAAAGGCATTTTTATATACACACGCAAGTTATGTAAAACCTATTGTGATTACTTGACTCCGTACGTGTGTGGTGGTAGTCTTATTAGGCAGTCATTGGGGTTCTACGAAACAATACGAACTTCAAGGAGCAATGAGGAAATTTGCTGAGGATATAAGTGTGACTAAATTTACATTAAATGGTTGTAGAGCACCTGCTAAGAATGTGATTTGAGATATAGGTCTTTAAAAATATTAAACTGAGGGCAAGTTTCATACGGAATATGTACAATATCATTATTTTCTGATACATTAATATAATTATTAAACATTTACAATTGAGACATTCGTTCCAATGTTTGCTATGAGTTTTCTGAAGTATCGCAGGGTAGAAAAAACAATAAAATACGAAGAAAACTTCGATATTTAACGATATTAAATTGGTGAAAAAATAATAATTTTAATACTTTTATAATTCAGTTTAGTCAAAATAAATATTCCCAATGGTAGAAAAATAACATCTTAGATAATCGTTACAAATATTTATATTAGGAAACAAGTATCTTTAGTCTACATTTGTACACACTGTTTGTTTGGAAGAATGTGTGAACAACTATCAAATATAAAGCATTTAATTAGATGAATGAAGTTAAAAATATCACTTACTTATTCTTGTGTAAATGAGAATTTTTGAGTCTACATTTGTACACTGTTTGTTTGGAAGAATGTGTGAACAACTATCAAATATAAAGCATTTAATAGATGAATGAAATACGCACGCAGTCACTCACTCACTCACTTACTCACTAACTCACTTACTCACTCATGCGTACTCAGAGACACACAGACACAAACACACACACACACACACTTTCATTCCTCTCGGTGCCTTTCAGTGATTCAGCTTATCCCTAGAGTATTCTTAAATATTAACTTTTTGCAGCATAACATGCTTTGATCATTTAATGCTTAACAAAGTGCAACACACGTTTTCAACATATAACAGCTCATCTTTTCGGGAGCCGTGAGATTTGCGAACCGATCGGTTTTCAATTTCCTAGTAGTCTGCCTCCGTTTGCTAAAGGATTTTAACGTAGAAATTGCAATAAATCAATTAATTTGGGTTATCGACAACAAATAACACAGTAAAAGGACGGCATTGATGGTAGCAGTAGGAGCAGTATCGGTAGCAATAGTACAAGGTGTCCCCAAAAAGTTACATGTAGAAGAATATTCTTACTCAAATACGGTGCAATTATTATTTACAGATTTGTTGTGAATTAATGAAATATCTGTCGTCTAGGTCTCTACTGATTTTCATTCTCCTGTCTTACTTATTGTTTCTTTTACGAGGGTGCGAATGCATGGAGGTGATTTATGATAAATGGACAAAAGTATGCATGAAGCAACATTGGGGTAGAGTTTTCTGAGGTTTATTTACAGAATTTTTCCCCATGTGCGCATGTGTGTGAAAAGTATTCTCATATTTATGCTTTGACGCGGAATATGAATATTGTATTCTCCTAGTGCTATTCATGCTCTCCAAAACAATACAGTACCGGTTTCATTTGATGTTCTGTACTAAAATTCTAGGCATCATAACGCGTTATACATTGCTTTGAAGATGCAATTGCATAATATTGAAGAGGAAAGTAAACAACGCCTTACTTACAATGTTGGCATGTGTAGGGATAAGCAGCGATAATGCGAGAGAACAACAAATGTGGAAATTAATTTTTAGCTTATAAATCAAAATTAAGTATGCACAATTCCATATAACTACTTCAATGTAGGAACAAAAACACCACATAGTGAAAAATTGAGGAAATTTGTCATACCGTCTCACCCAATTAGACATACATCGATCGATGACGTCTCAAAATCTACACTAAACAGCTGATTGTGGTTAACAACAGTACAGAATCAACAAAGATCAACGATATATTTGTTTGAGGTACTGTACATGACATGATGCACAATATTTCGCTTATAAATCTGGGATATTTACAGGAAAAGGCTTTTTGATCTCAAGTCAGAATTTTGATCCGCACGTATAGAAATTACAGAATCGGACAAAAAGTACTGCCCTGCCTTTAATACACAGATTTCAAGCCAACCATTTGCAGATTATATTAGCACATCCATTTTAATAACAAAAATACCAAAATACGAATTTTGATGATTTTTTTTTATGTTTCGGATCAGCAAATCGCTGCTTATCCCTGTATGCTGTATATGACTGTTTACACCTTGGCAATTCCACGGTATCGGAAGGACATTTGACTCTGTAACTAGAGTGGGCCTTCCGTTACCATGCTCATTAATAGATTCATTAACGAACAGTGTTTTGTTGAAAAAAAGTAGCTGAAATTGTGTAAACTAGTAGCATGGATTATTTTTGACACTGTAATAAAATCCTTTCGTTTTGCCCTGGTTTGGAAGTCCAAAAACAGAGTCAAAATGTCCTTCCGTTAGGCCCTACCGTGGAATTGCCCACCTGTACTATTACTGATCAGAGATCAAAGTATTGCAACTCGCAGAAAAAAATCAAAAACACTCATTTCAAATTGTAGCATGGGTTTCTTACTACACATGACGTATTGGATAAAATGTTTGTGTTTTTCAAACATGGTATACTCAATATCTGGCGTTCCTGTGTCTGTATTTCTTTTCTAGTTCCTTTAATCCGCCATATTTAGGGGTCTGAACAATCAAATCAAAGTTTTTTCCCCACGGACAGGCTATCTTTTTAATACAGATCATCGAAACACATGTTAATATGCGCAAAACCATGTCTGTCCGTGTTACAAAAAAACCAAAAGATTTCATTAAATAAGGGACAACTCTGGAACATTTGGGACCCGAATTCAATGGGGTTAGTGGTTTGAAAAGCTAAATGAACAATACTTTTAAAATATGTATAAATAATTTAAAGACCTGAAATTTGGGGCGCTTTTAGGGTTTTTGTGGGACAGTATGTATCTTTAACAGAGAGACGGAGCAAAATGCGAAACTGGAATCAAATATTATTCTATTGTTACAAGTATATCCCTAACATCTTTTTCGGAAAATGACTACGAACCGACCGATCACCGTAAAAAAATGGAGCTAGCATTATTTTCCTTGGTAGGAGCAATTTCACCCTAAAAACAAGGCAGGAGTCCCCTCCGTGATTTTGAAAAGTGGACAAATGGAAATGCTGTCAAGGGACGTTAGGGATATATATACCACGTTGAAGAAAATCCACGTGAATGAACGAAGACGCATTCACGGAAGACCTGTGATGCTAATGTTATAGGATCCTTGGTGTATTTTTCAAATGATAAAATTCGATCACCCCCGGTTCCCAGGGTCCACTCATTCCAGTACTTCGTCAGTCGCCAAATTGAATTTATTTCACACTAGGCTGCCGGACTATTCTTTCCGGTAACTTAATGCGATAAAAGGACACAATACTGCGTCTGCTTGTAGACTCAAGGTACCAAAATAACGATATTTTTATTCCTTGATTTATTTCTGACGTAAAAAACCCGCACAAGCGTTAAATATTGCAGAAGGACAGCGGCAAATCGGCAACACATGTCATGCTTAAGTAATGTTACTTAAAAAAACGTTGACCTTCATTGATGCAAATATCCCCCATAATTGTTCAATCGACAGACGGAACGAAAACAAATGTTGTTGATTCAGGGGTTGCCAAAACAATACGTAATCGTCCGAATTCCTTTTAGATTCGTTATTTTGGGATATTTAAGACCAAAACATCAACGATAGGGATCCATATATATATATATATATATATATATATATATATATATATATATATATATATATATATATATATATATATATATATACGGCTATTAGTGATATGTGCGAATTCCTGAATTACCATGAAGCAAGAGCTTGCATGAAAGAAAAATGTTAACTACATAAATACAAAGCGAAGCTCTCATTGCCAGAGTTTGGTTAGCTATTCAGTTTCTGAACAATCGCCTGATAATATTATCTTACTTATTTCAGACAGTAACTTACATTGAAATAACCAAAGTAATGACACGTGCTTATTCTTGGCAATTACATTAGTGACGATATCAGACGATACAAGGAGATGATTTGTTTACATCCATCAAGGTGACCAAAATACATCAAAATATGTCTATTCAGTCATTTGGTAAATGACATTACATACCGCATTGTTCCTCCTTTTGAACATAAAATTCTGCAAGACAAATATTACTTACAGGTCCCTTAGCTATCGAGGTGTGATGTTTAGAGAGGAATTTTTTGATTCAGGGGCTGCCAAAATAATACGTAATCGCCCAGATTCCTTTTAGATTCGTTATTTTGGGATATTTAAGACCAAAACATCAACGATAGGGATCCATATATATATATATACGGCTATTAGTGATATGTGCGAATTCCTGAATTACCATGAAGCAAGAGCTTGCATGAAAGAAAAATGTTAACTACATAAATACAAAGCGAATCTCCCATTTGCCAGAGTTTGGTAAGCTTGACATTTTCAGATAATAACATAGTAATAGTCTTATTTCACACAGTAGCTACTATGGAAATTACCCAGAGTAATGGCACTTGCTTATTCTTAGCAATTACATTAGCGAATTGCATTTGGAATATGACATTACATAGCAGATTTTCCCTCCTTTTAAACAGAACATTCAGCAAGACAAATATTACTTGATGATGATGATAAAGATGACGACAACGACGATGATGATGATGATGATGACGGTGATGATGATGATGACGATGACGACGTCGACGATGATGATGATGATGACGACGACTACGATGATGATGACGATGACGATGATGATGATGATGATAACGATGATGATGATGGTGATAACGGTGATGATGACGATAACGATGACGATGATGATGATGAAGATGATGATGATGATGATGATAAAGATGACGACAACGACGATGATGATGATGATGACGATGACGATGACGATGATGATGATGATGACGATGACGATGATGATGATGATGACGATGACGATGACGATGATGATGATGATGATGATGATGATGATGATGATGATAATGATGATAAAACACTTGGCGGGAAACCTGGAGTTCGGGCGACGGCTAGAAAGACAGCGAGAGCGATAAACGACTCTTGGAATCATTAAGCAAATCAGATTTGAAATGAGATTAACTTGTCGAAAGGTCATATTCAAATTTCCCGGAAGCAACCTGTAACAATATGGAGATTTGTGACGCAAATATATGTTTGCCAACAAAAACTGACGTTAGTTGAATTAACATGTCAAGCAAGAAAATAATTCCAACTTATACACGATTATGCTAGAGTAAAAAAAACACACACGCTATACTATACAGGCGTGTGAGATGTTTAAGCTTCATTGACGCCCGCACTGCATTATATTCTTCACACGGTGAGGTTAGTGACTTACCAAGCTGCAATATCTTGAATCTATCAACTCATTGTACATTATGTATTAGTTCTATGACTGATGAATATATCAACAAGTTTGCATAATGATAGCTCCATCTGCAGTACTCTCATATTAGTACTTCGATCACGTTATGTGTGAACTTCTGTAAACTGACATTTCATCGCTAATGTTATTACGTAGAAATAAGGCTTTGCTAGAACGACCCTGATATCATTCAGTGCCTGGAATGAACGATTCTAAAAATGGCTACGGCAAAAATACAAGCTTAGGTTGCATCAATTTATACAGTCTGTTTCACACAAAATTGCTGCGATTTGGCATTGTAAAATGTACGTGTGTACTAATCACTTACGTACTTTACAATCCTCATTTTTTGTTGCGGAAATACCTCAACAAGTGATCGGGTTTCTATGTTATTCCAGAGGGTGTAATGAGTCAATTCAGCAAATGCAACAGTTTCTGGAAATTTTACCTCAATAGGATCATGTGATCCCACAAAATCCCATTTTTAACACATAAAAACCCTGACTTTTACACTCATTTTAGCTCACAAGGTGCTAGTACTTAGGGATTGTTTTTGCATGATCATGAAATGTCTTGTGGTCTTTAAACTTATTGAACACTTTATTCCTGTACTGACATGTGTTTAATACAGTACAGTATAGGCATATTGCAATGCGTTGTGGGATTGATTAAAAACGCCCTCTGGTATTCATCCATTCGTAACAAACGCTCAGGCGGCATGGGACCTATAGCAACCACATGTTCTAGATTCAGGAAAAGCCCAACAAACACTATCAAGTGGTACAGCATGGGACCTACATGGCAACTGCATGTTCAGAAAAAAAACAGGATTTTGTTTTAATCCACTGAAGAAATAAAAATTAAAAAAAAATCCAAATAAAAAAAAAATATTTCTTTAAATTACAGAACAAAAAATACAGTTTTAGAAATATAGAAAAGTCAAAATTAAAACGTCATGGCGGTGTGGGACCACCTGTTTCCTCCAGATTCAGGGATTGTCGTGTTTATTACGATGCACGACTATTACGCAAAATCATTTTAGTACACTTCATTACACCGTACTCGTATGTAAAAAGGAGTCATTATTTACGTTAGTTGGGGATGAAAAATTTGAGGGGGAAATATGTAAAAATAGCACTCAAGAAAGGAGAACATGAAATTCTTCTTCAAGAATTTCACGAAATCAGGGGTGTCACATTTTTTTTAACGTAAGCGAAGAGGAAATGCGAAATTTTCCGCCGGGAAAAATAATATCGGCCACCCCCCCCCCCTCCCCGCATAAATAATGGTCACTCCCTAAGTTGCTGCCTGCGACTGTAACTGTATGCATTTTATAGCAACACGAGCACACACAGAAAAAAATGCAAGTAAAGGACCCCATAATAATTGGGTAGGGACGATTAAATACTCAATGCGGGCGTTTCCGGTTCTGCACGGTTCCGCGCGGTTCAATATTCATTGATGTTTGCTGAATCTATACTTAATCGCACAAAAGGATTCAGTAATATGAGCGGATTAAATGAAACCGCCTGGAACCGGGCTGAACCGGAAAATGCCCGCGGTTGAGTATTGATTTGGTCCCGTACAAGTTATTTAATGTGTATTTCTCCCTGTACAATTGTATTTCATTTATGTACAAAATTCCCCTGAAGTATGTAAAATTGTACTTCATTTATGTACAATTTTTACTTATATAATATGAGGTTCTATGCTTACATTACTTGTGTAACTGTTACATAACGTGTCAAATTACTTTAAGGGTTTTTAGTCAAATTTACTGAAGAATACCGCTCATAACGTCTTTGACAAATAGAAATCAGAACATTTGAAACACCTAATAAGGCAACCACCCACACTATGTGCTGCGTGACAGGCGCAGACGTTATCTACAATTTCTTTTCGCACATCAACGATCCCCTGGCAGCAAGTTCAACTCGATGATCAAATAAGGGGAGTCAAACCATACTGTTGCCTGTGGGATTTCTTCTGTAGATTTACTATTTTCATGAATAGAAATGAAAATGCAATTCCATCAAGCGTATGGGTCGGGACAGGGAAATCCTGTAGAGACTCATGTGTAATTCATAATCACATTCTATCAATTGAAATGTATTATCCTAGCGAGAGAGAGAAAGAGTTACAATTTGTACACACAGTGTTTTCCTTATCTGCGGAACACGGAATTTTAAGTGCACTATAACTGATACTTTACAAATCTAACCTTCACATGGCCGTTGGTATTTACGCGTTAGCTAGTTAGTATTCGTAGACGAAGACATTAGAAATGGGAGTTAATTAGATCTTGAACAACTTCCCAGACTCTTGCTCTTACACATGATACAGTAACGCAGACAAAGGGATAACATAATTACTAGTATGTGACTAGATGGAAAATCCACGAAGCTGCAATTCAAATCTGTTCTTATTCGTTAAAGAGGTGTTACACTAATGTGATAAGTTACCTTGGAGAGGTGTCTAAACTATCAACATGGCTGTACGTGTTTGAATAGGCCACCTTGTACTGACCATGTATAATTGGCATGGCGACGTGTCAAGATACTGAAATGGTTACAATACATTCAACTGGATATGTTTGCAATGCTTGTCGGAAATATTTAGAATGTTTACTGGTTGTGCAATAATTATTTCCAAAGAGAGTACTGAACTTGTAAATAACATACCATGATATGATAATAGACCAACAACCAAAATAGCATTTTTCTTTTTTTTTATTATTACATTTTTTTATAATAATAAAGCACGATAAGCGCCTTCAAGAAACTCCATTTTGTATTTTAGAAATATAGATTACCAATAAAAAGATCTGAGTGATTTATTACTATTGGTTGGAACGTAATATTGTTGGGTGTTTTTTCTCTAATCTTAATGCAATTCCATCAAGCGTATGGGTCTGTACAGGGAAATACTAGAGATTCATTCATAATCACATTCTATTAATCATGTTAATTAGACTATATTAAAGAGAGAGAGATACAACTAATTTGTACACACTGCGTTTTCCTTATCTGTGGAACACTGGGTTGTAAAGTGCACTAGCCTAAGCAATATTTTAACAATCAACCTTCACAGGCTGTTTATATTTACGCGTTAGATAGTTAGTATTCGTAGACGAAGACAAACGGAAGTTAATTAGTTCTTTATCACCTGTTCTTACACATGTTACAGCAACGCAGGCAAAAGGATAAGATAATTACTAGTAATGTGACTAAATGGAAAATCCGTGAAGATGCAGTCCAAATCCATTCTTATTCGTTTAAAAGGTTTTACACTAATGTGATAAGTTACCTTGGAGAGGTGTCTTAACTATCAACATGGCTCTACGTGTTTGAATAGGCCACCTTGTACTGACCACGTGTAATTGGCATGGCGATGTGTCAAGATACTGTAGTGGTCATACATTCAACTGGATATTTTTCAATGCTTGGCGGAAATATTTTAAACTTTTACTGGTTATGCAATAATTCTCCTCAAAGAGAGTACTGTATTTTGTAACACTAGCCTAACTAATATTTTAACAATCGACCTTCACAAGGTCGTTGAGTATTTACCCGTTAGATAGTTTGTATTCGTAGACGAAGACAATTGAAATGGGAGTTAATTAGATCTGATCCACTCGGTGAACATTTTACAATTTCCCAGCCACCTGGTTCGTACTCATGTTACAGTAACGCAAACAAAAAGGCTAACATAATGACTCGGGTTGGGGTTGTGGTGACTAGATGGAAAATACATGAAAGAAAGGAAACATTCAAATCTATTCTTATTCGTTAAAGAGGTGTTACACTAATGATGATAAGACCTTGGAGAGGTGTCTTAAAAATTCAAACATGGCTTACGTTTTGAATGGTCACCTTGCACTGACCAGTGTAATTTGGAATAGCGATTTGTGTCAAGATACTGTAATGGTACAATACATTCAACTGGATATGTTTGCAATGCTTGCCGGGAAATATCTAGAATGGTTACTGCTGTGCAAAATTATTTCCAAATAATAGAGGACTGAAACTTGTAAATAAACCATACCATGATATGATAATAATATTATATATATCGATAAAAAACCAAATAGCATTTTTTACTGTTTCTCCTTTTATCTTAATCAATTCTTCAAGCGTTGGGTCTGTTTGTACAGGGAAATTCTAGGGATTTCTGTGTAATTAATAATCACATTCTATCGATTGGAATGTATTAAAGAGAGAGCGAGAGAGGAGAGAGTGCATAAGGTAATTTCCTAACAAACTGCTTTTTCCTATCTTTGCGGCAACAATGAATGTAAAGTTGCATTAGCCTAACTAATTTTTAAAAATCAACCTCAAAGGCTGTCTGTTGATTATTTAGCGTACCTATTTAGTTATCAGTAGACGAAGACAAATGAGAGGGGAGTTAATTAGATCTTGATCCACTCGGTGAACATTTTGCAACTTCCCAGCCACCTGCTCTTACACATGTTACAGTTACCGCAGACAAAAGGCTAACAAAAATTATATTGTGACTAGATGGAAATCCATTGAAGAAGCAATTCAAATCCATTCTTATTCGTTAAAAGTGTGTTACACTATGTGATAAGTTACCTTGGAGAGGTGTCTAAACTATCAACATGGCTGTACGTGTTTGGAATAGGGCCACCTTGTACTACCACGTTGAGTTAGTTAGCATGGCGATGTGTCAAGATACTGTAATGGTTACAATACATTCACAACTGGATATATTGAATATATATTGGAAGTATTTGAAATATTTACTGGCTGTGCAATAATTATCACCGAAAAGAGTACTGTATTTGTAGATAAATTCAGATAGGCTAGTGTAGATTAAAAAACCGACCCAAATGGCATGTCGTTTTGATTTGGTTTTATTATATTTATACTTTTATCTTAATGCCCGATACGAATCAACTGCCATTTTTGAAAAGAAAATAGTGGTTTTAGCTATCAATTTGAACCGCATACAAAAAGAATGGTTTAAAATCACAAACTGCGCCTTCAAGAAAAATATATTTGTATTTTAGAAACACAAAACAGCACAGGGTTCCCCAATGCCGGATAGTGATAGATCTAATAATAGAGGGGACATGCCCTTCTATGATGTTGTTTCGTGTTGGTGTCTCCATCGAGGGGCTAGGGGAAAAAAACCAAGTGTAATTCATTAATAATTATTAAAATCATATCACGTCTGTTCCCACAAATAACACGGGCATCATTTTCTTGAAAAAGAAAAATAAATTGTCACTTCAATTTCATTTCCCCAATATCAGTTGGTGACACATGGATACCATTTAGACTTCAGCAAACAATTGAGTTAAGTATTCAATCACCGGCCCGGATGCGTTGGTAGAAAAACATTCAGATTCCCTTTCATATGGGAGTGAGGACCATTGTTATATAATTTGTCGCGCAGCTATAGCTTTCAGCTGTCTGTAACCGCTCTTCAATTTAGGGACGAGACTTTTTCAGGACAAAATACTATCCTCATTCACAGCTAAATAAATTATTGAGGTTCTATAGTGCGTGTTCAATTAACTTTGGCCATATTTTTTTCTCATTATTCGAAACGGAAGAAAAATGAACAAACCTAAGAGAGATGTGCAGGGAAGCTTTGACCTACCAACTTGTGCAGAGAACCAAAATCCATTAATTTCTGAATTTAATTTCTATACAATTTACCGCATTCAGAAGAAAATGTAGTAGTGTAAACGACCGATATTATATTTACACTGGTTAGTTATTGGGCGAGAGGAAGGGATTTGTCACTCACCGAATCGTGGAGGTGGTACCACCTGGCTACAACAATGCCCACAGACCGGGCCCATTGAATATCTTTAGCTCATGGGTAGCTGAAGTCTATACATATCCATTATCTCTGATATTGGGAAAGAAATTGAGTGAAAATTTTATTTTTTTTAAGAAAATGTGCCAGTTTTATGTGCGGTGAACAGACAGTTATGTGATTGTAATAATTATAGAATTTAACACTGGTTTTGCCTTAGCCCCCTAATGGGGACTACAGAATTTGGTATACAGTTGGTTATTTGGTCCACGGCCATAGTCTATAAGAGATATATTGCCATTGATCGGAAAAGTAAAGGTTTTTTTTTGATTGCTAACCTTGTTGTAGATTTATAGGATTCACAATTTAAACGTAAACTTGCAAACGTCTAATATCAAAGTAAAATTTGTTTTCAGATGTTAGATTCTCTAAGCCATAAAGAGCCCAGGAAAGTCAACGGGGTGTGACACTGTGAACTGAGCATAATGGTTATATTTTGACAAAGAAATGATTTTTTTCGACACTCAATCTCTCTCACATTGGTGATTTTTGGTTTGTTTTTTTTTCCTTAAACATTATTCTACCCAATACATCCAAAAAATACTACCACCCATGATAATAAAATAGCAATGTTGATAATTGAACATTTTGCTATGGTGTCTTTTTTATTTCGGTGGTCATTACTGCTTCTTAGTGCCACATCATAACATTAAAACTGGATCCGTTAGTTTCGTGCAGTCAATAGCTTTTCTAAGACCGGTGTCATAAAACTCCCAACTAAACCGTGTCCGCGTGACTAAGTGTCCTACCACCATCTGTCAGTTGTGTTCGCCATTGAGGCTGTATGCATCGGTTGTTTCAGCCTGTACCAAATGGCCTCGTATTACAAGGGTCACGGTTATCCGTACATGTTGCTATGGTAGCTAGGACCTCCTCATGGGGAACTCAATTCTTTAACCGGTATTATGCCAAGTTTATTCGATCAGCTTTTGCAAGGTGAAGTATGACACTCGGATTTTTATTTCTTGTATTACCGTTCATCAATAAGCTAACGGGGGGTAAGGGTTTTCTTGTTATTATTTTAATTTTTCTTTTTTTAAAATTTTATATATAGTATTTAAATTTTGTAGTTGGTTTTCTGTCGTTGTGTGCAGCCGCGGGTCCTGGCTGGGTTGGGGGGGGGTTTCTTCTGTATAGAGGTCTACCGACCGGGAAATGTGGCGGTCGATTCTAAAATGAACGCCATTGTGGATAATGCCACTCAAATCGCAGCACCCAGCCAGTGCAAATTGATGGCAAAAGTCTGGCAACACCGTTCGCTAAGGAAGGACGACTACCAGCAATTTTTGAAACTTTTAAAATTTGTAGGGAGACGAAAGGGAAAAGGACACTTGGTAGGCCCAATTTAATTTGAGATGATCGCGATCTGGGTATAGGTCATGTACAATATTGAAATATGTTGCAAAATAAAAAGAAAAGACGTGAATAGTGGATTAGAAGAACTTGTGCCGCGAGGTAGGTAAATAATTCTTTGGCTTATTTAACAGTAGCGGCAGGAAGCCGAAAAAATTGGAGAGCGGGGCCAAGGTGATTATCACGAGAACTTATCGGTTGTGTAAAGGGTAAGGACCCGGTTTTTTTTTAAACTTTAGTGGGGGAAAAGTAGTGGGAAGTAGAAGGGACCCGATTTCAGCGGACGGGACGTGGCACTCCTCCCACCAGCTTTAGACGTCCGCATGTTATAAAAGAGAAGAAGAACCAAATCAAATTGTATAACAGCTGTAACTCGTTGATATGCTTCTGTGGGATATTAAGTGGAAGCAAAAGCAAAATTCTATAGCAAGTCTATAAGCGTACTAATCTATAATAAGAGTTGACTTTTTGTGTTGGTTATGACGTATATGTAATTTAAACAACTTACGTCAATGTTGAATAACGCGCACTGGTATTGGTAATTGTTATCACTTTAACTTTCATTATCAGCGTCCGGTAATACGATATATATGGAATACAGCTCAAGCACACAATGACCATACGTGTTTTTAAAAAAAGAGAAAAAAAAGCTTTATTAGCAAGACCAAGCTGAAGAGGTGAAATATACAGCGGCTTTCATAGCCTCAAACACCGGTCTTCCAGATGGGATCATTTTTCTATTGTTTGTGTGTAATTAATGAAAACATGATTCACCTGCCATGAACAGAAGAAAATATCGGAATCAAAGCGTGAGTGTTAGTGGGGTTGTAGAGTCGAGGTGGACCTCTAGTGTACGAAACCGGTTAATCAGCGGCTGAATTTTGAAAGCCGCCCCAATCAGAACAAATCCATTGTTGAGAATCATTCATTAAGTCTAAGGATTGACTTGCATGTTATAGAGTTGTTCTCATAACCCGCTCTTTCCGGCGTGCACACGGAATGCTATGTCAAACAAGCATCATCTCTCTTTCATGTCTTTTGGGCTTCCTCAGGGATCTCTTTTGCAGTATATATACATATTGTATGAATTGTATCAATCATCCAGAGCACATTATGCTTACCACATGTATGCAGATAATCTGCGCTCTTATTTAACATTAATTTGGAATTTCCTGAGTTGATATTGATGTCAAACTATGTTGTGACAGGTTATCGTTTGTCTTGATGAAATCAGTGAATATAAGCGTTTTAACAGCTACAAAAACGAATGATGGAAAAGACTAAGTTTTCATCGCAACATCTTATACATCAGTCACCCCAAAGACACCAGGCACACCACTCATTTTATTCAATCGATAGATAAGCAATCAATCAAATCAATCAAAGTTATTTCCATTAAATAACAAAATAACAAACAAACAAGACATGTGAAATGGGGAGGCTAGTAAAGGCCCCGAAATGTCTAGCCCTTGTCTATCAAAGTTACAAATTCATAGTAATTACATTATACAAAACTAACCAATTATGACTTTAAAGGTGCGTGTGTCCGATTCGTCTTTGGGACTTTCCTGATTTACCCGGAAGTAGTTCGATGCGATATCAGATGAAAGGCCGTATGTTTTTCATTGTCGTCCTGAAACACGATATAAGAAACCGCCATTTTAATGTGGGTTAAAATCAATATTAGCCACAAGTAGTATGAAGGACTTTGCAATATGTGGTTATTGCTTCTACCATCAAAACCGGAAATTTGTTCCCACGGTATTTGATGGGGGTATGTGCAAGTGCTAGGCTCCTGTATCAAGTAGGATTAATTACAATAGATAAATCGAACTTGGTCTATGTATCGCAAAAAGAATGAATTTTGTAATTAGAATAATTAATATTGGAGGTCCTACGCTATAATTCAACGGATGATGGAAACGTTGTCAATACGGAAAATAGCCGGGAAATTGCGACAAAAGGAAGGCGGAGTACTACCTTTTTAGGTCAACTTCCATTAGCCCTGAAACTCCGTGCTACATTTGTAGATTAGGAATGGGCCTGCACTCACGGTTAATGTTGTCTTTTGTCTTGTTTCAAGGCAAGTCAAGTTAGAGGTCATTTAGTGAGGTGGTACTATCTCTCAACGGACAGACAGAAATATGGCGTGTATGACAAATACGCAATTTTGCAGCATTAGGCACCATTCGCAAAGGTATTCGTTACTAGACACATTACCAAACCACTACTGTGCAAAACCAAAAATCTCCAAAAAAATGAAAATAGTGGAAAAAAAGCGGGGCTGCTCTTTCAAAATATTTAAGGCATTCATTCCTGCAAATTAGAAGGAAACAGTTTTCGAACCTTCGGCGTGGGATCGCAGATAGGGTCTTTCAATAAACTCATTTTCCCGTTAGAGAAAGCTTTACAGAAATTACACAACCAGTGGCCTATGGGCCAGTGTGAGGTGCGGTTGATGATTTGTGTGCGACATTTGCCCCTCCTAAGTCAAAACCCCCACCGTCAAAATCAAACTGAAAATGGAAAAAGAAAACTTTTCTGAGGATTTATCTAGTGAAACCATAAACAAAATGAAGGTTCCAGGACCAACGAAATGCACTTTTAAAACAACAATCATGTCTTTCTCAAAACAGCATGTGGATAGTGTTATCTAAATAGATGTCAAGATTATTGTACTCCAATATGTGGTGTGTTTTATTGGTTTATTAATAATTCAAACAATTACGAGATTAATTGTATATAAAAAAGCTTATCAGTCTTCACAACTTTAGCGGATCATCATAGGAAGAAATAAGAGAAATTTCAAAAAATTTATGGCAACGGTGTCGCTTGGAAAAAAAAAAAAAACTACTGTATGCCAAATCAAACTGGAGACTGACCCACGCTAATGAACTCCTTCTGAGACTAGGCCATATTGCAGTCAATCAGACACTGCTATCCTTGAACTCTGTTGAACTAGGACGTTCGAAAAAGTACAATACCTATAACTATGAGCTTTACGATTCTGATAGTTCACGCTACGCAGTTGAATGGCTCACAAACACCAAATTGTCTCTGATAAGAGGAAACAAGGCATTTATATTGAAGGTCAAATGTAAACTTGTGTGAGTACAGCATATGGAAACCATGGCATCATACGAAGAAATAAAGGCACATTTGTAAACTGAATTTGGCATTTTATTATGATTTACCGAGTGACAATCAATAATTATTGTTCAATTACTTTAGGTTCATTCAATGAACTATGTTACTTGCTTTCATGTCACATTTCAATTAGTATAGGGATGGCCAAAAATCTCATATTTCTTAAGTGTTATATCATAGTAGCAAAGAAGGTATTTTGGAGCACCAGCCTGTAATATAGAGAACCTGTGCATACAACGTCACCCTTGGCGATTTACATACTGGACTTACGGTGCAAATACCAAGAGTATAATAGATCGGCTGTAAAACTTGAGCATCTCTGGAATCATTAACTGGTCATTGTAGTAATGATAATGCGGCTCTCTTGACATGCAGCATGGCTGCCGATTACATAGTGTTACTTAGGGTATGTACTTTGGAGTCACTGAAAGGGGGGGGGCTGATACTGTTTACAACGCAGGTGACCAACTATTGTGGTCTGGGGCCTCGAGGTCAGTAACTACCAGAGTCCCCACCATACACTAACCCTTCAGTCCACATCTTGAGAAAGAGCGCCAGGTTTACCATTGAGACACTATTCAAGTGGCACCAAGTGGTGGGACTCTCGCATCGTTCATACCTAGGGACTTTCAACTTCTTAAGCCATAGTTTACACGGTGCCATTTTCGTGCATGCATTTCTGTTCAAGAGAGTCATCAGGAGAGTACTGCACGAAAAAATGCACGTGTAAACTGGACTATGCAGGGTCATTAAAGGTTCTGAATTTTTGTGGCATGCATTTAGACAAAAGTTTCTATTTTCGCATGCATGATTTGGTCCCAAGGGGATAATAATATTTGGGACCAATGGTTCCATAGGAAAAAGGGCACTAGGGGTTCACTCACCCAAAAGGGACAGACCTCAAGCGCTCAACAGCCAAACCTGAACACCAGCAGGATGGCAGTGTAAAAAATAAGGCTGGGATAATAGTAGAATTATAAAAAAGGAGGAAAATAATTGGCTGGCATCCATATACTTGGACTACACTGTGTTTTACAATAACATTTGTCATGCTTTAAATTAATATCAGTGTAAGTTTGAGGTTCTTTTCGCTTTTAAGACTTGTATCTATAATGACATTCAAATGGCATTTGTAAACTTAAATTAATTAAATGCCAATTTTGCTTAAGAATGATACTATACTAAATAATCTATGGTGAACAGATCATACTTGAAATTAGATTATGTAGATTCAATGTTTCTCTATCTCTGTTAAACTGTTGAAATTATAACTACCAACACCAAATGCCATTGACCTTTTTCATATCATTGAGAGAAAGGCCCACTTATGCACCGTGATTAAAACTGGCCTGCTGCACTGGTAATAAATTTTCAAACCAGATGTGGAAAATGCATGCGTAAAAAATGAATCGTGTAACCTGGGCTTTAGTACATCGTTAACTTCAGATTTTATGATCACCTGTCAGATATCTTATGTGGAGTTATGCCGTGCAGTTAGACGGTAGTTAGACGCCATAAAACTATAGCAGAATTATTATGAAACGTGCTCAACTGAAAACAATACCATTACCATCGTACGTCTCAATGAAAGATTTCAAAATCAACCGCTTACCACGTGGAATTGCTAAACTTGCAGGGTTCGATGATATAAACGTAACTGTAGTATACCGTACTTGGTATACAGCGGCCATACTGATGAAGTATGCTATTGTTTATACTTAGTGCGGTGTCACAAATAGTTATTAACGATTAACCGAATATGCAGATTGCGTGCAGAAACACAGGGTCTCTTGTTTCATTTGGATTCAAAGGTCAGCGTTGGTTTAGTGCCCATGGTAAATTTCCCTCCAGCCCTTGTAAACCCGGTTTTATTTGGATAATTTAACTTCAAAAGCAATTCGAACCCCTACCCCACCCCAAAAAAAACCAGAAAAGTTGTGACCATGTATAAAAACTTCGTTTTAATAGCCTCACGCAACGGCAATATGATTAATAACCCGTTTCTTCCCTCTCCTTTGGCGGCGGGGGGGTTTTTCCCCCCCCCCCCATATTGGCTTTACGTAGGTTAGAAGTTAATCTCCTAATCACATCGAAATCGCCCTCTGTATACGATTGATGTTGGTTGAGATACAGAATGGTCCCATAGAAATTAATATAGATTGAAAAAGCTGATTGCAAGCTATTTTGGATTACCATTTTTGTTGACAAATCTGGCAATCTAAATTATAATTTAAGTAGTCGTGTTTTAATTCGTCACTAGCTTGTATCAACTGAAAAGAAATGGAAAACTGACGATAACGCCCTTTTGGTGGCAAAGCCGCGGGATTTACAATGCATACGAGGCAAACCGCGACCACACAATCGTGAAGTGCACAACTTAAAAAGTATCGAATAGTCTCATGTTTGTATTCTGCAGGGGTTATACGTTATATCAAAGCTGTGCGTGACGAACTCCGCGTTCCCACTAAACCCAGTCCTCTGGTTTCCCTAACGTGACCCATGACTAAAACGCCATTTTCAATATGTACTTTTAGAATATTCATGTGTTTTAGGAACACTAGGCATCCCTTGTTTAATGTTTAGGGGATCTTTTTGTCGGGACTGCAGTTTTGTCAATTCGTGAAAAGAACCAATCCATCGGGGGAAAGAAAAAAACGTTTAATGCTAAATGCGGAAGGCGAAATGTACGAAATTCCCAATTTAGTACATGGATGCCCAACCCAATAACATGTTGGTTTGACAACATTATGTAACTATAAAGTCGTATTTCTTTCTATTTTTACAAAAATTATAAAAAAATTTGACTGATTAGAAATTCATAACTCGGAGACATTACTGAAATAAAAATGATTTACTAAGGCTATAAGTGATAATTCGAGCAATCTCACAACATTCAGACAGTGCTGCTAAAGTATATATTAATCTAATCAAGTAACTATAATCACCATGAATCTTTTTCGGGACATTATGAGATACGTAAGATCTTTTGCCGATTAATAACCTATCTTACTAACTGAATTCCACGCCGTGCCAAATACGTGGCAATGAAAAACCTATTCCATTTTGTTATAGAAACATTAATTACCCTGCTTCCGTCTTGGGTGTTTTTGTTTTATTTATTTTTTGTTTTGTTTGTTCATCATGTAACGAACAACATACTCGGACCCATGCTTCCTCAGCTGCTTGTAATGCGTGAGAGCACCCATGCAAATAAAGTTCACTCGATCGATCAAATTAAACAACAAGTTGACGGACATCCCCATAGAAACGGGAAATAAGTTGAAAATGCACGCTCTACAGCCACAAAATTGGATATGGGAAAAGCACGTCCCTCGACTTTGTGAGTCTTACTCCCCATAGAAGCCTGTTTTTGGATATAGTATCGGCACAGAATGGTAATTACATTTGTTTATCTTTCTTAACTCCCAAAGTATTATGCTTTTGGTAAAACATTTCATGTAGTCCTGCAGCTTCAAAAAGTATTACTTTTTTGAACCTGACTTCCTACAGGGCCGGCATGGGGGGCCTAATTACTAAGCACTGGTATCTTCGTCCACTAAAGTATCTGGTCATGTAGTTGCATTAGACCCTTCTGAAAATTCACCCAATTTTTAAAAAAAGCTGAACGTTTTGTCTATAGGTACCTTTGCAATATGCATAAATTGTTAATACGACCACCGGTCCCAGCATAATACCTCATGCTTATGGCATCACTGTTTTATGATTGGCTCATGGTCATTGTTTACGCTACCATTCAACATAAAATGTTGAACGCACCATTTACATTTAGGGGTTGATACTTTTGAGGAGTTTGCAGAATTTGAAATGTACTTTATTCCATGCATCAGTGGAAATGTTCTGTTAGACTCAACTGCATCATTCGTTTTGATACCACATTTTGTACCGATTTGTTTATGTCTTTCTTTTTTATCTAACCAACAGTTGGGTATTGGCCGTTTACAGCCTGCTTTGTCCTTTTACGTTTGGTAGCTATTATAATTGGGGGAAATATCGTTTATTGGCCCATCCCCGGGCTTATTTCTTTCCTTTCCTTCATACCATGCTTAGTTTTTTTACTCCTCAAAAAGAATATTTAAGATACAGTTTCGAGTTTACGAGTGCCGACTTTATAAAAGTTATACTTTCTGATTGCCGTTTTTTCTTTTTCTTTTTGAATCTGCCTTAAGGTAACAGTGGGTTTTATTTTAATTTAATTTAAATGTTTGTATTGTTTTATGTCTTAAATTTGGGAAATGTTTGTAACTAAATTGAGACACAAGAAAAAAGAAACATTTCCCGTGCTCGTCCCATGTTTTGTATTTTTTAATGATTTTGTGTTAAAATTGTAATGTCCTTATTTTTGTTGTATGAATTTACAAAAGAAACGTAGATGTTTCCTCTATTGAGATCTTTGAGCGGTGCATGACTGAACAAATCCGAATCACTAAACTTCAAATGTTACATGTCCTTGAAGATTTCAACTACGGACTAATCAATTAATTTAATTTATACCAATGTGCCAACTAATCCACACACCAATTCACCCGTTGCATGGAGCAGGAAAACAGATTCACTTCCATTGTTGAGGATATGCTACGAGTTATCCCTCTATTGGCCATAGCTTGTATCCAAGGGGTGAAACGGATTCAAAACCATCGTCCGTGCTGGGCGCTGACATTTTGAATATTGTCACGGATAATTATCAGTTTTGGGTGCTTGTACCACACTAATGTCAAGTCGATACAACAATCCTCAAAATTGTTTGTTGGATTTGGGGGGTGCTTTGGTGGTTCAATTTTTGTCCTACCCATCGGCAAAACAATTGAATGAAATGAACTCATCCGTCGGCTTGAAATTTAAATAAACCTCTCAATGATACATCTTTTCAACCTAAGCGCGCATGCATTATGAGAAAAAGAGGTCTGAGCACATGATCCAGGTACAGTATTTTTACACCTCCACCTTTAACACCGTACTTAATCTTTTGTAATCACATAACTACCAAACACTAACCGATTAGTGTATATGCAGGCGGCGCCCACGGTATGTGGAAGAAGCGGAGGCCTCCTTTGCTTTCATTGGTGGTACTAATAGTTTTTTCTTTCTCCTGTCGGCAAAAAAAACATCGAGACGGTGAATTTCTAAAGATTACGTAACTTTTTCCCTCTCTATCTATTAGACCACTCTTTGCTTGATCTATACCCGAATTTACAATAGTAGTGTTGAAAAAAACCCTTTTCATTTACACATCAGGATTAGCTATACTGATTGCAGGAAATCTTTTTTGGTAAACACGGGAGACACTAACTCCTCCTTCGAGACTTTCGGGCGTGCGTGACTGAACAAATCCGAATCATTATAAACTTACTAAAGAATGGAATAGGGCTCTATAAAAAAAAGAGGCTGCTTTAAGGGTTTTAGTAGAGATGCAATATTGTCCTGGAGTACTTTGCCCTTGTGGCAGCTATTGCCCCTAACGCTACAGCATATCTTTTTTTTCTTCAGAGAAGGTTGATTTCCTACATTCCAGTAAGTAACTTTTTGAATCTTACTCGCCCACACTCTCCTGGACTTTGCAGCATTTGCTGTCAATACTCTGTTTGCTGTTTGATTCCTCATCAAATCCGTAGTCTCTCTTTCCTGCAATATTATTGAAACAAATAACGGTGCTTGCGCAAAATCGGCTAGGTCTTCCTCATACTAAGTTATTTATTTTCGTGAACAAACATGGTTGATACGCATATTCTACATCCACCCCTTTTCAATAAAATGTAATGGTACGGGCCAAAACACGGTCCACGTGCCTGACTATAAACAACACACTGGTCACAGAAAAAACGTCGAAAGACTAAAAAACCAAAAAGATCTTGACACGTACCTTCAACCTCAAATGCTGTATGGTGATTCCACCACTTGAGCTTTATCCCCGATCCTCTCAAGTTCTGGAAATTCGGTTACTTTACTGAAAATACTGGCTTGCGTAACCAAGCTGATAGCTCTCCCTCGGTCGGGTAGTCTTTTTGCATGATGCCTTGCTACATGTCCTGCACCGCGCTTCGGTACGGCGTCCGGTGATTATGTCCCACGGTGTAGTCCTTTTGTTGACGACTAGCGAAAGAATATTATCTAAATTGGTACTGCGTGCGCGAGAGACTAACGTTACCAGTCGTTTCCCTAGCGGTGTGTGTATGAAACTTAAGTCTGACCAGATATTTCGAATATTATTTTTTGTTTAAATATGAAAATAGTCACTAGAACTAAGCATAAGTCAAAAACCTAAAAATGACACAATTTCCCGAAATTGAGATTACATCGGCATTTTTCGTTTTGATGCATACCATTTATGTGTAAGTATTACGTCCCATAGATACTGTGTATAACAAAATTCCGGCTCCGGAATTTTTATAACAAAGTTTGTGATTTTCTATATGAGGAATTCGATTTAAGCTGAACAATTCACACCGTGAATGGACGGCATTATTTACCTGCAAAAAACACATTTTTTGGAAATTGAGGGCGCCGTCCTCGGAAATCTCTGAGTCGGCCTTTAAGCTCAATATCTCCGGAAAACGAAGGGTCCTATGGAGATTTTTACATCAAGGGTCCCGTTACTATGTTTTGTGTTTGAATATGTGTCGTAGTGGGTCCTGAACCTTAGAAACCTAGCGAGAAATTGAACGTTTTTTATACGGGTACGTCGTTGCTCGCAGACACGGAAAAGTGACACGCAATCTCTACTGGCCGCATCCCTTTTCCCATAAGGCCTTTCCGATATTTTTTTGTTTGAGAAATTTTCACACACTGGTATTCCATTTACGGCAAATGTTTTTTTTTCATTTTAGAAACAGGAATTACGTCACTGAACCGGACCGCACGTAGACTTCGGGCGTGCGTAGTGTTTACATAGGTATTCACCCTCGTGCTGTAGGTCAACTCACTTTCGTGATCACGTATTTTTGCATTACTTCATTATCGCCAGAGCCCGCCGGCGCGCGTAATTGGCTGAGAGAAATATGTACATAGACTAGTGTATGGCATCATCCTAATTATTTTTGTCACTGCTCGCGTGGAAGCTTGTTGTAATGTGGCGGTCTCATTCCTGACACAGCTTGCTGGGCGCTCCTCACTGTCTACGCATCTGCACAAACATCGCAACCCGGTTTTTTCTAAACCTCGTAATTACTCTGCCCCAAGAAAGAAGGTCCTGATCCTCGAGATATCGAGGCTCAGAGAATTCCTAAATCGGGCACATGGGCTGTAACTGGAAACTCTGAATATTCGGAGTCCCTGAGATAGAATATCGGTGCTCCGGGTTATTAAGATTCGGGGCCGCAGAGAAAATTGGCAAGACTGTGCCATGCGCCGTGGCGTGGTGGCTTTTACGTAGGATGTAAACTACCCTTTATTTCATGGAATGAAATCGAACAAAAGAATTCTCGGTCCCTGTAGAAGTACACGCATAAGCTTGTAAGTTGTACCCCGAAATGTAATGGTACGGGCCACAACTACGTCCACGTGCCTGACTGTATAAACACACCAACCAGGTCACCAGAAAAACGGTCGAAAAACACCAAAAAGGATGCTAAACGTACCTCAACATCAAATGCTGTATTGGAATTCCCTTGAGCTTTATACCCCGTCTCTGCAAGTTCTGGAAATTCTGTTCACTTTACTGAAAATAATGGCTGCGTTACAAGCTGATGCTCTCCTCGGTCGAATAGTATTTTTGGCATGATGCCTGTCTACATGTACCTGAAACCTCCTTCGGGTACGGCGGTCCGGTGATTATTTCCCACGGTGTTCTGTGTGACCGACCTTGAAGATAGTATCTAAATTTGGTACTAGCGGCGATAGACTAACGTTACCCAGTCATCATATCGAATGTGTGTAAATGAAACTTAAAGTCTGACTCAGAGATTTCCGAATATTATTTTTGTGTGTAATAATGACAAATAGTCAACTAGAACTAAGCTAGTAACTAAAAATGCACAATTCCGAAATGTGAGATGAATCGGATTTTTCGTTTTGATGCAGTCAACATTTATGTGTAGTATTCGGCGTCCCCCAGAGGATACTGTGTAAACAAAAATTAATGCCGTATCCGGAATTTTCTAACAAAAGTTGTGATTTTCTTATATGAAGTAATTCGATTCAAGCTTAGCAATTTCACACAGTAGTTGGTATATGGACAAGCGTTATTACATGCAAAAAACACAATTTTTTGGAATCCCGAGGGCGCCCTCCTCAGGAAATCTCTGAGTCCGGCCTTTAAGCTCAAATATCTCCGGAAACGAAGGGGTTCTATGGAGGTTTTTACATCAAGGGTCCGTTCCTCTGTTTTGTTTTGATATGTGTCGTAGTTGGGTCCGAACCTATAGAACCTATAGAACCTATAAAATTGAACGTTTTTTCGGGTACTACTTCGGTGGCCGCGCAGACACGGAAAAGTGAACACGCAATCTCTAACGGGACCTCCATTTTTTTTCCCATAATGCCTTCGATATTTTTCCGTTTGAGAATTTTCCAACACTGGTTTTCAATTTACGCAAATTTTTTTTTCAATTTAGAACAGGATTAACGTACTCCCCGGACCCGCGTAGACTTCGGGCGTTCGTCATTGTTTACATAGGATTCAACCCCGTGCTGGAGGTCACCTTCGTGATCACGTAATTTTATGCATTACTACTTCACATTTCGCCAGAGCTCGCCGGCGCGCTGTAATTGCTGAGAGAAATATGTTAAATAGACTAGTTGTATGACATCATCCCTAATTATAGTTTGTCACTGCCGCGTGGGAAGCTTGTTGTAATTTGGCGGTCACATTTTGTCCCCTTGAACACCTCTGGGCAGGTCGCTCTCACTGTATTACCGCATCTGCACAACATGCACCCGGTTTTCTAAACCTCGTAATTAAACTCTGCCCCAAGAAAAGAAGTCTGATCCTCGAGATAAGTCGAGGCTCAGAGATTCTAAATCGGGCACATGGGATAGTAACTGGAACTCTGAGATATTCGGAGTCCTGAGATAGAATATCGGTGCTCCGGGATATTAAGTCGGGCCCAGAGAAAATTGGCAGACTTGCCATGCGCGTGGCGTGTGCTTTTACGTAGGATGTAGAACTCTTTATTTCATGGAATGAATCGAACAAAAGAATTCTCGGTCCCTGTAGAAGTACACGCATATGCTTGGTAAGTTGGGACCGAGATAGTAAGTCTGGGCCCGGTGATGGTAAGTCGGGGGTCCGCGATATACGTATGGGTCGAGAGATCGTAGTTGGGACCACGAGATAGTAATTTGGGACCCTTAGCAAATAAACGGCCCCGAGATAGTAAGTCCGATCTCATTGATCTATAATAATTAAAATCAACCAAATCAATAATCCCTCCTCACTCTCCGAAGAAGCCGTTTTGAATCTGCTTGTTCCACACAACCGGTTTGGTATGGGTTGATTGGAATCATCACGCTGTGGAGCATGCTGGCAATGCAAGCAGTAATTGGCCTGACATACTCTCTTAAAACGAAAGAGTGAAAAACCACTCTACAAGAGTGAAATCTACTCAAAAAAGAGCCAGCTGAGTGACCATCTTTTAGAGTGAGGATCCACTCTAAATGAAGTGAAAAAATAACTCTAAAGCAAAGAGTGAAGTGATACTCCTTTTAAAGAGTGAACTGTCACTCTTTTGAGCTGTTTGGGGGAGCCGAATTCACTCTTTTAGAGTTGTGATTCTTATTTGTGATTTTTTGTTTGTTTGGTGAGTATATTGTCTGTGTAGGTCATATTCATAGCATCGTGACTAATGAATATTGGTGGCGCATCTTTGGCATGATTCAGTGAGCAATGCACGATTGTGGCATGCATGACGTGCTGATCATGGCATGCCTGTGACATGCATATTGCGCGTTTCGTAAATGCACAGGCCTGGCCTAGCCTGGCGCAGACTACCGTTTTTTACTAGTCACTCTTATAGAGAGTTCTGATTTCTTTAGGAATTTTGTTTGTTTGGTAGTATAATTGTTATGTGTATGTCATATTAATATCATCGTGATATGAATGAGTAATGGTGGCCATCATTGGGCATGTTTTCAGTTGAGACATGCTGTTGTGGCACTCATGACCATTTAGATCACGGTATGCTCCCGTGACATGCAATGATTGTGCGTTTCGTACATGTGTAAGCCTGGACTGGCCGGGAGCCTGGCGCAGACTAGTCCCGTATGTACGAGTGATATACAGTAAATAACATTTAAATGCTTCTCCACCAGCTTTGTTTGTAAATGCTTATGACTGTGACCGACACATAACAATATACTCACCCGTGAGATATCTATGATTTCTTCACTACTTTCAACTTCGTTCAACCTTGTGCTGACGCTCTCACTTAACTCGTCCGCCAAGTTGTTCGAAAATAATCACGCGATTTGCGGCGTTTCTGAAATTGGCTATTGTTCACTCCGAAAAAGAGTGAGCCTTTTCTCACTCTTTTAGAGCTAAAATCCGGTCGATAAGAGTTCAGAGTGGGCTTCACTCCGAAGAAGAGTGGCATTTTGAACCACTCGTAGAGAGTGATCTCTGTTTACCGCGAGTGAAGGTTTCGGTGGTGCATTTTCTCGCTCTTTTAGAGCTTAAAAGCCACTCGATTTAGAGTTAATTTAAAATAACTCGAAATTCAATGATGTTTTTCACTCTTTCATTTTTAGAGAGTATCATCAAGTACACTTGTATTGTACTTGAAGGTACTCGAAGTGTTTCTGAAATTAAATCTCATAAAACGTACGTTCCCTGGTTAGTTGCGAAATGACCTGGGACTTTTATTAACTTACTTTGTGTCACGAGTTACTCGGTGTCCCTAATGGTACTGAATGTACTTAAAGTTGTACTTTTTTTCCAGATGTCATAACGAGAGAATTCAGAACTCTTTGCCAACTCGGTTAAGTCAGAGAACCAGTTATTAGGTGCCTCCTTTGGACTGACACAACAAGGCCGTTGGTTGTAAGTAGGGACACACACACTGGTTTACACGATGGAATGGTCCTACTATTTCTCCTACCAGAGATGCTGAAATTTCACCTGATACGATCCAAGATACTCTGCCTTCGCCTGCTAACAACAATTAAAGATGGTCAACACAACCAATTCATTAGACATTTTCTCTCGGTGGTACAATAATGGTACTATGCGGCCATCTTCATCTGCTGCCAATACTCCCTAAGAACGGGTCATTACAACGAATGCCACTATATGGTCCTCCTTGGAGTACATCACCTAGTACCGGGCATTCTAAGCAAGCAGAGAGTCACATGTATGTTTTTAGTACTAAAGGTAAATGAAAGTACCGTACAGCAAATTCTACCCGGCTGGATGCCAATACAAGCAGGCTATAGAAACTGTGAGGATTTGCAAGTCGTGTGAGATGAAGATGAATGTCCAAATATGTTTCCTCCTCAGTTAAATAGTAACTCCTCAAGAAGGGACCGACATCACCAGTCCATCACCATCAGAGAAGCAGGGCATTTTCATTGAACTAAGGTACCTGCTGAGGAGAACTTAGCACAAGCCAACCTCAGGGAACGCTGAAGTACGAAGCCCTGATCCGGAAGGACAGAAGGGGGGGGGGGGGGGCTTGGGGGTGAAAAAACTGAAATTACTTAACGGTGGAGTTCGATTAAGGGGATTCACAAACGATAGCCAACGTCGGGGTGATGTCGAAAAACTGATCATGAAAGTACTTTAACTGGTTGATCTTATGTATGGGTGCAAAAAGCAAAGTTGGACCAACGTAGGATTACGACGAGAATGTGGGATGTGCAACTAGAAGTGTCACGAAAAATGAAAATAATGTTACAGTATAGGTAAATTTGATTAAATATGTAGTAGTGTTTGAAAGTTTGGATCATTAAGATTTCTAAAATGGATTCCATTTGTTCGGGGATGTCGACACTAAGACAACGTTAGCCCAACGTTGGCCCAACGTTGCGAAATTGGGGGCGTGTCTTGACGACCTCTCATTTTTTCTTACTAAATTTTTAATTTTTGACCATTTTAATCTTCTCCTGTGGTGCTACATTTAAGTTTTTCTTATTTAGTAGATGGAATTAATGCATTTTTGCAGAAACATGTGTATTGATGCTTCAAAATGAGAACGGCGATAAGCACAACGTTACAATTTTTACTGTTTGACAACATAGAATAAATATCTGATCTTGACAAGAAATAAATTTCGTCTTACTGTTAATGTTCAAAACTTTTTCATGCACATCAAGTTCAAGTTGATGAAACAAGCCGAATCAAATATATTCCTTAATTATATATGGATGAATAAATTCCTTTAATAGAAGACAGAACACAACTTACCGCAAGATTTTGGATACTAATGGTTAATTTTGAACAAAGCCAATTAATAAGTGTTGACCCGACAACCGGCCAACTATAAAGCAAAGTTGGCGCAACCTATTCTGAAGTGGGATCAATGTTATGCAACGTCGAACTTTGTACGTTGGACCAACGATGGTCCACTGGCCAAAATGAAGTTGGGTAGACGTCTTTTTGCAACGTTGGTCCAACGTCAGGGACTACGTTGCGCCAACGGGTCCCAAAAACGCAGTCTTGCTAAACTGGGATATTCTGTGGTGAGAACAGCATTAGAGCAACAGAACCTTGTGGATGGCAAGAAATTTCAAAGCCATTGGGAAGTGGGGATTGAGAAGTCGCCCACTCACGACGACAGTTATTAGGTATACATGTAGACCTAAATGGGCCAAGATTCCAAGTAGGTCTACTATCCTGTAACATGTCTTTCCCTGAATAGTTTTCGCACTTATGAGATGTTACAGCAGCGCGAGAACCTACCTTGTAGAATGTAGGACATGGGTCTTCAAGGTACCATTAGGGGTAGAATTTAGCAGGTTGGTTAAAAGCCATCGTATAACCAACCAGAACCTTTTTTTTATAACAACAACTTTTAAAAATATTAAAACAAGGCATGTACATATTTCCAGCGCAGCTTTATTTGGTGTGTGGAAAGAATGGACTAGACGATGGTTTCATGAAAAAGATCAAATAAGGGTAAACTGGGGCCTATTAAAAAAAAAATAAGTTATCATCATGAAAAATACCGAGATATTCACAAATTAATATTTTCAAGCTGTATATCATCCATAAATACATTAATATTACCAATTATCTTGTTATAAGTGGCGTACCAGCAACATGATCTTCGTTTATTTACATTTGCTTTCATATGGAATTTGATAACATCAAGTAATTACTTTGTTTTGAATTTTTACCGTTAACCAATACATACTGAGATCGATTTAAACCAGTACCATCTTCTCCTGAAATTCCAAGTGAGTTAACTTACGCAGAAATTTCTGGATAACCAAATCAAAATGCTCTTGTTGAGATCAACGGATACCTTTATCAACCCCATTGTTCCATTTATCGATTGTTTTAATAACATAAAGCTGTGGACGTAGAATGGTGTTTTCTGAAACAGATGGAAACTGGATGTATGTTTTCCAGGTCCAATATTGCCCGTGTATCAGAGCAATTCTAAATTGTGGTAAATTCAAATGTCAAAGGAAAATTCAAATGTAAAAACAATAGAAGGCAGGACCATGAGTGTCCAGGTCTTGAAAAAGATCAAAACTCACAAAAGTGGAATCAAATGTAAATAGTGAAGTCAAATGGTCCACACAAGGGAAATCGTTTGAATGTAATCTGGCTATCAGTTGCATGTCCTTTCACCCAGGTAAAGGTAATTTCAAATGTACTAGGCAACTCAAAGTCATTTGGCAGTGAAAGTGTAAGAAACAAAGGGGGAAAACGCATTCAAAACCAGCGTCCGTGCTGGGCGCTTGACATTTGGAATATTGCACGGAATAATTATCAGGTTGGCGTGCTTGTTAATTTTTTTTGTTTAAAACCCCCCACACATAATGTCAATTCGAACAAACAATCGACCAAAATATCAGTTGTTGGATGTGGGTGCTATTGGTGTAAATTTTGTCTACCCATGGCCACACAACGAATGAATGGACACATAAGTCGTCTTAATTTAAATAAAACCGCCTCAATGAATAAATCTTATCACCTTAAGCCGCGATTGCATTATGAGAAAAAAGAGGATCTGCGCACAATGATCCAGGTACAATATTATTACACCTGGCCACTCTAACACATACATTAAGTTGTATCACTACCGAGTAGCGATATGCAAAGCGGCACCCACAGTATGTGGAGAACGGAGGGCAAGCCATTGCTTTCTATGTTGGTTTACTCTAGAGTTTTATTGTGATGCGTCCTGGCCAAATACATGCCCGAGACTGGTGAATTTCTAAAGATTTACGTAACGTTTTGCCTATCTATCTATATAGAACCCTTTGGTAAGAAATTTAAAGAAAAAATAATGGTTTTGACCTACAAATAATTGCAACAGAAACAATTTTGGGTTGTGTTATTCTTAGAAATAATGAGAGAATAATATTTTCTAATCAAAAGTTTAAGTAGCGGGGAACATGTATTTGAAGGGAGGCAAGGTTTGTCAGAGGGGGAGGAAATATAATAGTAGCGGTAATTGTACTCCATCGATATCAAACATTTTTGGCATATCCTAAGGATTTAAAAAGTATAGATTTTCCCATATCTTGTCGGTTATAGTTTAAGAGTGTATCAGTGTTGTAATATGGTTCATGTCATCCTGCTTTGGTAACATTTCAGAAGCCTCCGATTTTTTTCAAAATGTTCCTAACTTCGTCATATGTCCCAAGAGCAGAAAATATAATACTCATATGTCACCATGGGTCATATAATTAGAGGTCAAAATATGTAACTGCGTTTTACCTATCCTCGGGGGCATTAATATTTACCATCTAATTTAAATCACTAATGTCAAATCAATATGGATTGTTCTGTTACAGACAAACAATTGGAGATTAGTTTCGTCAAAGTCGGATACTCTGAAGGAATTACCCCAAGTTCCTGAAACTGAATAAAACGTAGATATGGGGGGCAAACTATACATTTTTAAATCCTCATGACCCGGGGGTCCGTTCCCGAAACTGAGTCGTAAATCTACGCTGATTACATATGTATGCTTGAGTGGACCAATTTGTCCCAAGCATGTGTAAACTGTGTGAATAGGTCTGTTATTTGTATACACGTAGGGTTACGCACGAGTTTGGGGGGACGGGCCCCAGAATGAATTAAGTTTGTGTAGGTTTCCAAAACCATAGACTTGTTTTCGTACTAAACTTTCCCCCATTTGACATGTTCCGAATTGTTGATGTTTCAGATTTTGACACATTCTGTGGACAATTTGTAATTACGTACACAAAAAAAAATTTGTTGAATTTTTGTAGGTCAACAAACCAACTTCTGACAGGCACAAACACCTCAAACATACCAGAGAATATTAGACGTTGACATACGCGTCTTTATGAGAATTTAATCAGGGGAGGACTACCTTCGAGGAGATAGCCAGGCTTCTGGGTAGAACAACGAAACAATGAACAGCAAACGAAAAAAGTTTTCACTGCTCTTTTCAGAAACTTGAACCATATAACTTGTTTTGGAATAGTGTGTTGTATAAGGAAAATTCTCGTCATCTTTATGAAACGTTTTTGTTATGCAACCAACCGTGTGTCCTGACAATCATTAACGTTTATTAAATATTGTTTTGGGTGGTTGCAAGTAGAACTGGTTTTAACTCTGATACTTGAAAAGCAACTAATAAACATTGATTTAACTAATGGGGAATGATTTGAGCTATTTGGTATGTGTTAGCAATAATGACATATGATACTGCCAGTAGTTGGTAATTGGTATGTGCTAATAAAACATTATATTTGACAATAGGGCATTTGGACGCCTTTGTTGACGATGGTTTAAGAAATAGGGGAAAATTTGACTTGGAAAACCTATATATAAAAGTAGACCCCACAACGCGTTGCAAGTATCTAGCACCGCGTTTGTTGAAACTCCAACGGCGTTGCAAGCCTTACAACGCGTTCGACCTTCACACCGCGTTGCTAATGTTCACAAGCCATAAGGGTTCCATAACGTATTGCCTCAACGCGTTGTGATAAAGTCGCAACGCGTTGCGACATTTTGGCAACGCGTTGCGGCGTCGGGCCATCAATATCATGCATTTCTGTTACGTATTTTTCAAAAAATAGATCCCAACGCGTTGCAGCATACGTTGTTAACCCTTATGGCCCTTCACAACGAAGTTGCAAGCCTTTCACACGCGTTGCGCGCTTCACAACCCGTTGTAAACTTCACAACGCGTTTGTGAAGGCAATAGGTCCTAACGTAGTGCCGCACGCGTTGTGAGGTTTGCAACGCGTTGTGGAAGTCGCAACGCGTTTGCTGAGATTTGATATTTTTTGAAATCCGTCACAGAACTTGCATGATTTTGATTGGCCGAACAAACCGCCAACGCGTTGCCAGAAATGTCGCAACGCGTTGTGACTTTCTCACACCGCTTTGCGGCAATACGTTTATGACCCTTATGGCTCGTGGAAACCTTAGCAACGCATTGGGAAGCTTGCAACGCGTGTGAAGCTCGCAACGCTTTTGTGAATGTTTGCAACGAGTTGGCAAAGTATCAATCAACGCGTTTTGTGGGTCTATTTTTTTGAAATACTCACAGAAATGTGCGTGATTTTGATTGGCCGACTCGCAACGCTTTGCCGCAATGTCGCAACCGTTGCTATTGTCTCGCAACGCGTTGCCGCAATTTACGTGTATGATGGCCTTTATGTCTTGCGATAACCGAGCGAGTTGACCACCTGCTTCGGGTTATTATTGTTTTAGATCTGTTTTGTTTGTTTGTTTGATTGTTGTTTTTCAAAACCACTTGGACCCCAAGTTTCACACGCTTCCTTTTTGGCATGATGATGCTTGGGATAAGACACCCAAACGGTCACTTTGAGTTTGACCACACCCACAGAGACTCAATGTGAACATCCATGTTCGACCAGCTGTTACTGCTAATCCTGACCTGTACTTGTCCGTTCTCGTTCAAACAATTAAATCCCTTAACAGCCGAACATAGCTGTGCACAGGGAATGGCTTTTGGTCACATGTCCTTGAGCAGCCACCTGAATTCACAGCGAGATCACTATGAGCTAGTTAATCTCAATTTCCTTGGCCCAGTTCAATGACCTCATTCACCCATGTTTTAGAAATAATCCCCTGGGTTTTTGGGTAGATATATGATACCCAATCACACAAGGTCAGTTCCTTTCAATGTTATGTGTACAAATACAACCAACCCACTGAATTGTCCTTGGTGATGAGCGTATTGTAACTCAAAGTGATACCAAACATGAACACAGTGATTGTTACAAATGTGGTGGCCGTAGTGTGGTAATAAATGAACATTTCACTTTCATGCAATAGGTATAAACAAGGGTCTCAAATAACTGGCATATCAATGAAGCAATAAAAACAAATTCTTCTGAATTTTAAAATTTTTTGAGGAGTGTGTAGATAATAGATTAGAGGGAGAAAATATAAATATGTAGACAGTCATCTTTACCAAATTAGTCAACGCAACACCAACTGTCTACAACTCACTAGACCCTTAAAAATATTGTCCGCCGTTTTCCCACTTGACATTCGTGACAATCACATTCGCAACAATGATGTCCTTGGATAACGTAAACTGCGTTGGGTACTTTAAAATGGATTCAAATATAAATTGTCAGCAACTGGCTATCGAAGAGTTCTCGCTATGTTGGGCGTTACCTTTAGGGCACAATCGAAAATACTTACACGCTTGCAGAACCTATGTTACATTTTCAATGAATTTGTCGTATCATATGTCTGAATTAACCTTTACTCCCTATCTAATAAAGCCTGACATTTAGATGAATTTCGAATTTCTATGCGCGAAACGACACTGGGAGGTCGAGCTATCGGATACCGGGAAAATTGTTCTCAGTCTGTTTGTCCATAGTTGTGAAGGCGAATGTCTCTCTTCATGCTGCATGCTTCCACATCGTACCTGATTTGAATTGTATTCGGTGTCTTCATTCACTTTGAAAATGTAACATGTTCACGGGCCAGTTAAATTTTAAGTCCCTGTCATAATGGGGTACCTTTTAATCTTTGTTGGGTTGTCTAACCTTTGCCTTTGTTGAATTTCCCATCCTCGAAGTAATATTTCACATGGATGAAAACAGTAATGTATTTTCACTTTAACCAAGATAGAACCGGGTTTCTGCTGTTTATACACTGTTCCAGATTTGAATGCCCCGCGAAATGTTGGTGTTCTTATTATACTGGAAGTGATAGTCGTTGTTCAATACCGTGTTTCCCCCCAGGAGACGCATCACTGTTCACGTTTGCAAATCGCGTTATGGCAATCTGGAACTTCTCTAATTATGTTTCCGCTTCATGTTAACCTTTATTTGACTCTTTATTTTAGCGATTGGATTCAATTTTAAAATATTCGAATTTAGATTGTTGCAGATTTTCTGCTAGTTGTTGAATAAAGTGTCTTCTTTTTATAGATGGAATTTCCCACAGTTCTCTGTATATTGTGTTCTCCATTGGGCTGCCGCATTGTTCCAATAGCCCCCTCGTCTACAAGGTCACGGTTTAATACAGTATGCTACCTGTGTAAGCTAGGACCTCTTTTCATGGGGCTCCTCAGTTTCTTTACAACGGGCCAATATTACTGTCGGTCGGGCCGGCGGGGGCTGAATTTCTAATTTTGCACCTTTGAAATTGGCTTGTACGAACTTTTTCTCATATCGGGATCCCCTCAAGTGTCAGTCCCTACGGTTCCTGGTAATCAATCCATGTATAAGTAACTGTAATAGGCCGTATACTTGATTTTCGTGATAGTTTACTACGAATGGCACGGTGATGGTAGAAGTATTTTAAAACATGTGGTCACCCTGTGTGCAAATTGATCATGATAGTCGGACGGGGATTGCGAACGGTGATGGCAGGAAGACCAACATTCAAAGATAGGGACTTGGAGTGGCCGTTGAGTGGCTTCAAAAATTTCTAACGGTTTTTGGCGGTTGAACAATTTCCGGGCTGCCCGGCGAGGGACCAGTGAATCGGTTTGAAGCATCACCCTAGCCTAGAAATTTGAACAAATGTAATGAAATGATGAAATAACATAGGCTGTAGTGCCAATATAACACTGAATAACCCCAGTTTCGTTTCGTTTAGTTCCACCCCAACACACCAATAAATAATCCTGGCTATGGTCCTGTTGTATTTGTCTTATTATTGAACCTGACTTGATAGCAATGACATCGGCAAGTCGTGCTCTCGTAGCGAGAAGGCATTGGCCATATATGCGCCTTTCACAGGTTGCAAGAACAGTGACCTTTAAAAGTACAGCTCTGTTATTTCTTTACTCACATGTGCCGTGTATTTACTTTTCAATTGACCGGCCCTTGCACATTCTTTTTTTTCCACACAGTGTTGTCGTCAAGTATAAGTATGGTTAGTCTGTATTTATCGGTTTAATTAGGTCAAGCATGTGGAAGCACGCACTGCACACCACGCAGATTCACCCCACTCACCGCCCCACATACACACCACTACCACACACGAGCTCAATCATACGCACACATACATACACATCACGCTCTCTCTCTCTCTCTGCACACACAACGCATACACTCACGCACATGCACCACATACACGCCACGCACATGCACCACACACCGCATACACTCACGCACATGCACCACACTATTTTCTCTCTCTCCCCTCTCTCTCTCTGGCTCTCTCTCTCTCTCTTCCCTGCACACACCCACACATACGTCAACACATACCAATGAACTAAAATGTGATTGGAACTTATACTTTAAATAGATCTTACAAATGTTTCGTGATAGGTGTAAGTGTAATTGATAAAGGTCAACTTAAATGTGCATCCTACCCCGGGGTTTGTTAATGACGTAAATCATGCGGAGACGATCCCATAAGTTCCGCTTTACACCAAATTACTTCATTAGAAAGCTCTATATGGAAACTGCTGAACCCGAGGGAGTTAATAATTACTGAGCTGCAGGGAATTTTGCCTTAGCGTCCGGATTCTCAACAACTAAACAGTTAAAAAAGTATTCACACTTAATTAAAACACAGTCTTGTCTTTTAGGATATGTTTGACAATCTCCATGATGACGATTATGCGTAATATTAGGAGTATATAACACAGTTGGTGAGTAGCTCTTATGTGTTTCTCAAGTCGGATTGTTAGTGTAACCGACTATTTCCTAAAATTTCTATTTCAATCCAAAAGAAACACATTCGTAACTAGAAAATTTAAATTAACTATTCATACTGCGCACTCATCATTTCTATTTCGTGAATTAAGGTCATTACTTGCTGACCTTTCCATTTATTAGATACCCAATCCGCATATTCTTCAATTTGATGTCGGATTGATTTTCAGTTAGCAACGCGTACGAATCTTCTTAATAAAAAATACAAAAACGTTTGATATTTATTATTTTTTTCACAGACTGCCGCCTCGTCATCCAAGCTGAGCCGCAATAAATCTTACAATAGCCTAACTCCTGGGGGAAGGGAGAACTCCTATATAAGTTTTTTCATCTCATTAATTTCTTGTGTGGACCCCGTGCACGAATGACATTAATTTTTGGAAATGCATTTTGACCATTTCGATACTGGTAAATTACGTATAACTATAACACTTTACACAATCAATAATGGCTTCCTCCATGTTTGTCATGTCATTGGAGCCATCTTATAAAACCACCAACAAGGCTTGTCTGGACTCATTTAAATACATTATTCGTACTGATCTGAATATGCCCAGGAAAAGAAATAATTTTTGAACAAAAATTGACAAATATTACATGTTTGAGCGAACTATAAGTGGTCTTGCCGTGCTTCAAAAGATTTAAGATTGTTAATTTCGGTAAGCATGTGAGCACTGTGGTGTGTGGGTGGGTCAGATTCCCGCAAGAGTCTCCTTATTTTTGCTATCCACCGGCCACCCACGATGCATTATTGCAAAACAATCGGTTTATGTCTAGCTTCCATATTGTAAGAATGTTGGTCTTTTAAAATTAAAAGAAACATTTTACTTACGTGGAACATTGTATCAAATGTTACCGAACTACTCTTTACTTGCGTACGATCCCTTTTTAACCATTTTGCATTGTAATTTTGTTCCATTTCAGCTTAAAACCAGTTCCTTCACATTACCACCCCCCCAGTTCCTTCATTCTAGAGAGAGTAATGGTGGTTTTTGTCATACCTCCCCAATGACTTTCTCACAACGCGTTGCGGCATACGTTTGACCCTGATTGCTCGTGACCGTACAACTCATTGTGAAGCTTGTAACGCGTTGTGGAAACTCGCACCGCGTTGTGAAGGTTTGCAACGCGTTGCAAAAACGTTATCAAGCCACGCGTTGTGGTCTATTTTTGTTTGAATACGTCACAGAAATTCGTGTTTTAATTGGCCGACGTCGCAAGGCGGTGCCGAAATGTCGCAACGCGTTGCCTATTTTCTCGCAACGCGTTGCAGCAATACGTTATGGCCTTTACTGGCTTGCGATAACCGAGCGAGTTGACCACCTGCTTCTGTTTATTTATTGTTTTAGATCTGTTTTGTTGTGGTTGTTTGTTTGTTTTTTCAAACCACTTGACCAGTTTCACACGATTTCCTTTTTTGGCATGATGATGCTTGGATAAGATACCAAGACGGTCACTTGAGTTATGACCCACCAACAGATAACTCAATGTGAACATCCATGTTCGACCAGCTTGTGACCTGCTAATCCTGACCTGTCATGTCTCTTTTCAAACAAATTAAACCCTTTAAACAGCCAGAATCAATTGCTGTTTGCACAGGAATGGCAATTGGCACATTCTGGCCTGATGCACCACACTAATTCACAGGAGAGATCACTATGAGCTAGTTAAGTCTCAATTCCCTTGGCACGTTCTCAATACCCTTCATTACATGTATTAGAAAATACATCCCCTGTTTTTTTGGGATGATATATATACCCAAATCACACAAGGTCAGTTCATTCAATGTATGTACAAATACAACCCCCTGAACTGTGCCCTTGGTGGATGATCGTATTGTAACTCATAGTGGATACTCAACCATGAAGCACGTTAATTACACAAATGTTGTGTCGTAAGTGTATGTAATAAATGAACATTTCATTCACTTTCATGCAATAAGTATAAAACGTGGTCGCAAATAACCTGGATTCATAAAGCAATAAAAACATTCTGAATTAAATTTGAGGAGTGTAGATACTATAGAGGGAGAATATAAATATGTAGACATCATCTTTACAACAAATTAGTCAACGCAACACCAACATGTTCTAAATTCTAAACCACTAGGAACCCTTAATATATTGTCGCCTTTCTTCCCCTTTACATTCGTGACAATCACAATGGCGCAACAATGATGTCTCATTGATACCGTAAAACTAAAACTGCGTTTTGGGTCCTGTTAAAAAGGAATTCAAATATAAATTGTCAGCACTGGATATCGACGAGTGTATCGTCTTGTTGGCGTTACCTTTAGGGAGCAATCGACAATCCCCTTACCGCTTTGCAAGACTATTGTTATCCATTTCATTAATTTGTCGTATCATATGTCTGATTAACCTTTACTCCTTATCTAATAAAGCCTACATTTAGATGAATTGCGGTCTTTCTAGCGCGAAACGACAACTGGGAGGTGAAATATCTATACCGGGACATGTTCTCAGTCTGTTGTCCATAGTTGTGAAGCGCAGTCTCTCGTTCAGGCTTCCAATCGTACAGGATTTTGAAATTGTATTCACGGTGTCTCATATCATTTGAAATGATAACATGTTCACGGGCAAGTGAAATTTTAGGTCCTGTCAATAATGGGTACCTTTTAAATCTTTAATTAATTTGTGTCTAGAAACCTTTGCCTTGAATTCTCCCTCCTTCGAAGTAATATTTCACTGGAGGAAAGCAGTAATGTATTTCACTTTAAAACCAGATGAGACCGTTGTTTCTGCTTTGCACTGGGCAGATTTTAGATGCCCCGCGAAATGTGGGGTTCTTATACTTGGAAAGTGATATTCTTTTTGTGCAATACCGTGTTTCCCTACAAGTATACGCATCCACGTTCCACGTGTGCATCGCGTTATGGCATCTGAACTTCTCTATTATGTTTCCGCTTCATGTTAACCTTTATTTGACTCTTGTATTTTAAGAGCGAGTTTGATCAATTTTAAAACATTTTCGAATTTAGATTGTTGCAGATTTTCTGCTGGTTTGAATAAAGTGTCTTCTTTTTATAGATGGAGATTCCCACAGGTCACTCTGTATATTGTGTTCTCCATTTTTTTGCTGCACGCATTGTTCCAATAGCCTCGTCTAATCAAGGTCACGGTTTTATAACATTATTCTCCCGTTGTAAAGCTAGGCCAACTCTTTCATGGGGCTCTCGTTTCATTTACACTGGCCATATTAACTTGTCGTCGGGCCGGCGGGCTGATTTCTAATTTTGCACCTTTGGAAATTTGGCTTGTTACGACTTTGCTCATATCGGGATCCCCTCAAGTGTCAGTCCCTACGGTTCCTTTATCAAATCATACAGTGTGATAATTACTGTAATAGGCCGTATACTTGATTTCGTGATAGTTTACTACGAATGGCACGCGGTGTGGTAAGAAAATGTATTTAAAACATGTGGCACGCTGTGGCAATATGATCATGATGTCGTCCGGGATTGCTAAAGAGTGGGGCAGGAAGACCAACATTCAAAATAGTTCCTTGGAGTGGCAGTGGAGTGGCTTCAAATCTAAAGGTTTTTGGGCGGTGAACATTTTCGGGCTGCCCTGCGAGGGACCAGGAATCGGTTTGGAATCATCACCCTAGCAGAAAATGTGACAAATGTATGATGTATGCAATAACCTAGGCTGTAGTGCCAATATACAACTGAATAACCAAGTGTACGTTTCGTTTAAGTGCCACCCACCACACACAAATAAATAAGTCCTGGCTATGGTCCTGGTGTATGTGTCGTATTATTGAACCTGACTTGATAGCAATGACATCGGCAGTCGTGCTCGTCGAGCGAGACATGAATTGGCATAGTTTGGCGCCTTTCACCGGTTGCAAGAAACGGACCTTTAAAATACAGCTCTGTGTATTTCTTTACTCCGCCATGTGTCAGTGTAATTACTTTCATTTGACCGCGGCGTGCCATTCTTTTTTTTCCACACAGTGTTCGTCAAAGTATAAGTAGGGTTATTCCCTGTCCTTGTCGGTTTAAATTAGGTAAAGCAGGGTGGAAGCACGACTGCACACACGCAGATTCACACCACGCACACGCACCCACATACACACCACCTACACACCAGCTCACATTCATCCTCACATACATACACATCACGCTCTCTCTCTCTCCATTCACACAGCACACGCATACACTCACGCACATGCACCACATACCCGCCACGCACATGCACCACACACCGCATACACTCACGCACATGCACCACAAACCCCACATATTTTCTCCTCTCTCCCCTCGTCTCTCTCCTCTCCCTCTCTGCACACACACACACAGACTCCCCCTACACAAAACTGACACTAAAATGTGATTGGAAGCTTATCCTTTTAATAGATCTTTAGCAAATGTTCGTGATAGGGTAAAAGTGTAATTGATAAAAGGTCAACTTAAATGTGCATCCTACCCACTGGGTGTGTAGAAGAGTAATCATGGCGGATACGATCCCATACAAGTCCGGTTGCCAACCAAAATTACTTTCTTAGAAAGCTCTATAATTGGCACTGCTGCCCGAGGGATTATAATTACTGACTGCAGGGAATTTTGCCTTAGCGTCCGGATCTCCAACAGGACTACAGTTAAAAGTATTCAAGACTTAATCAAACAATCAGTCCTTCGTCCTGTTGTAAAATGTTTACAATACCCATGATGACGATGATGCGTAATATGAGGATATATACACAATGTATAAGTGTAGCTTATGTTTCTAAGTCGGATTGTTTAGTGTAAACCGACTATTTCTAAAGATTTCTTTTCTATTTCAATCCAAAAGCAAAACAGTCGTACATAAATTAATTAAACGATCATCTCTGCGCACTCATCATTTCTATTTCGTTAATTAAGGTCATTACTTGTCTGACCGTTTCCGTTTTAGATACCCATCCGCATATTATTCATTTGAATGTCTATGATTTTTCAGTTAGCAAACGCGTAAGAAAGTCTTCTTTAATAAAAATACACGTTTGATATAATTATTATTTTTCACACTGCCTCGTCATCCAAGCTGAGCCCCGCAATAAATCTTAACCATATAGCCTAACCACTGGGGGATGGGAGAAATATCTTATATAAGTGTTTAATACTATATTCTTGTGTGGACCCCTTCACGAAACATTAATTTTGGAAAGGCATTTTGACCCTTTTCGATACTGGTAAATTCTGTATACTATAACACTTTAACACATAAAATCGATGGCTTCCCCAAATGTTTGCATGTCCTTTGGCAACCATCTAGAAACACCCCACAAAGGCTTGTCCTGGACTCATTTAAATACTTTATTCGTACTGAATTCCCTGAATAGCCCATGAAAAGAATAATTTTTGAACAAAAATTGACAATATTAATGTTTGAAGCGACTATAGTTGTCTTGCCGTGCTCAAAAGATTAAGGATTGTTAATTTAGGTAATGTGTGAATGTCTGTGTGTGTGGGTGGTGTCAAATTCCCGCGAGAGGTCTCCTTATTTTTGCTATCCACCGTCCAACCACATGCATTATTTCAAAACAATAGGTTTTATGTTCTACTTACATTTGTAAGAATTTTGGTCTTTTTAAAAATTAAAAAGAAACATTTAGGCGGTAGCGTGAAACAGTTGTAGAAATGTTACCGAACTACTCTTTACTTGCGTACGAGCCCTTTTTAACCATTTCATTGTAATTTTGTTCCATTTCTCTTAAAACCATTTCCTTTTCACAATTACCACCCCCAGTATTCCTGCATCTAGAGAGAGAATAGGTGGTTGTTTTTTTCAGACCTCCCACAATTCCCCTTGGCCCCGAGAGACCAGAATATTGCTTGTGGAAATCTGCTGCTAACCGATAGGCGCTCCCTTCGTAACCCGAACGGGAAAGACGTCCCTCATTTGGCATCGACCGCTCTCACCTATGTGTGTGGAGATAGAGAGCGACATCCCTCGTGTGAAGATTCCGGGGGACGCATAGATTAGTGTTGGATGAGGGGAGTGTCTTAGTCTTCTACAGAAGGGGCATGAAGGAGGTAGTAGTTTTCCCCTACATATGACGCAGATCGTCCGAACGGGATTCTCGCATGTATGTAAATAATTTAAGCGTTAAAAGGTCACCTGAAATGCAATAGAATGATGTAATTGTGTCAAGTTCTAGAAGGAGGGACCAGAAGCATCAAAATTTGCTCAGAAACGTATAAGTAAATTCTTAGAGTTTTCACGGATACATGCAACAAGGAGTCGAGGGATAACTACACATGGTATGGTTAAAACCAATAAAGAACAATCATTTGGACGAAAGTAAGAGGAAAATCCCTAATATCTATATTTTGTTATATATCTAATTCCCCTATTGTTACATTTGCACTAATGTGTTTTAATCCACCTAGCACTGTCAGCTCAATATGAAGACAAAAGCTATAGTAGACCAGGTGTTTCAAAACCACCTGCTAAAATATTCCAGGTGTGCAATAATGGTTCAGTGCTGTAACTGCCGTGAGTTGTGGCATCACTAATTATAACAATTCTTTTGTTCACTATTGTTTTGATTTCAAATAACTGATATTGTAGTAGGATGTATTGTCCGTATTTTGCAGTTAAGGTAGATACAAAGTATTACAGCGCGGCACTGGCCTTTTCACAAAATATGAAATTTCTTTCATTTGCTCCCTCAAATGATTGTCTAGGCCACTGGAAGAACAGAGATATATTTTTACACATAAAATACATAACCCCAAAACAAACAAATAAAAAAAATAAAAAAAATAAAAACATTCAAGTAATTTGTAGGCCACCTTTTAAGTTTTCCATACTTTAATCAACAAATGTTGTATATTACATGAAAGATTTTTTTTGATTTCGTGATAGTTTACTACGAATGGCACGCGTGTGGTAGAATGTATTTAAAACATGTGGTCAACACTGTGTGCACATATGATCATGATAGTCGGCGGGATTGCGAAAGGGTGAGGGCAGGAAGACCAACATTCAAAGATAGGGACTTGGAGTGGCAGTTGGAGTGGCTTCAAATTCTAAAGGTTTTTGGCGGTTGAACAATTTCCGGGCTGCCCGGCGAGCGACCAGTGAATGGGTTTTGAAGCATCACCTTAGCCTAGAAAATGTGACAAATGTATGAATGTATGAAATAACATAGGCTGTAGTGCCAATATACACTGAATAACCAAGTGTACGTTTCGTTTAAGTGCCACCCAACACACACAAATAAATAAGTCCTGGCTATGGTCCTGGTGTATGTGTCGTATTATTGAACCTGACTTGATAGCAATGACATCGGCAGTCGTGCTCTCGTAGCGAGACATGAATTGGCAATAGTATGCGCCTTTCACAGGTTGCAAGAACAGTGACCTTTAAAAGTACAGCTCTGTGTATTTCTTTACTCAGCCATGTGCAGTGTAATTTACTTTTCATTGACCGGCTTGCACATTCTTTTTTTCCACACAGTGTTCGTCAAAGTATAAGTATGGTTAGTCTGTACTTTTCGGTTTAAAATTAGGTAAAGCAGGGTGGAAGCACGACTGCACACACGCAGATTCACACCACGCACACGCACCCACATACACACCACCTACACACACAGCTCACATTCATACGCACACATACATACACATCACGCTCTCTCTCTCTCTCTCTCTCTCTGCACACACACGCATACACTCACGCACATGCACCACATACACGCCACGCACATGCACCACACACACGCATACACTCACGCACATGCACCACACATATTTTCTCTCTCTCTCTCTCCCTCTCTCTCTCTCTCTCTGCACACACACACACATACATACTCACACATACACAAAATGACACTAAAATGTGATTGGAAGCTTATACTTTAAATAGATCTTTCGCAAATGTTCGTGATAGGGTAAAAGTGTAATTGATAAAGGTCAACTTAAATGTGCATCCTACCCACTGGGTGTGTAGAATGAAGTAATCATGGCGGATACGATCCCATAAGTCCGCGTTGACACCAAAATTACTTCATTAGAAAGCTCTATATTGGAAGCTGCTGAACCGAGGGATTTAATAATTACTGAGCTGCAGGGAATTTTGCCTTAGCGTCCGGATCTCAACAGACTACGAGTTAAAAGTAGTCAAGACTTAATCAAAACATCAGTCCTTGTCTGCTGTAAATATGTTTACAATACCCATGATGACGATGATGCGTAATATGAGGAGTATATACACATGTAGTAGTAGCTTATGTTTCTAAGTCGGATTGTTAGTGTAAACCGACTATTTCTAAAGATTTCTATTTCAATCCAAAAGAAAAACAGTCGTACATAGAAATTTAAATTAAACGATCTCATCTGCGCACTCATCATTTCTATTTCGTGAATTAAGGTCATTACTTGCTGACCTTTCCAGTTATTAGATACCCAATCCGCATATTATTCAATTTGAATGTCGGATTGATTTTCAGTTAGCAACGCGTAAGACTCTTGCTTTAATAAAAATACACGTTTGATATATTATTATTTTTTCACACTGCCTCGTCATCCAAGCTGAGCCCGCAATAAATCTTAACCATATAGCCTAACCACTGGGGGATGGGAGAAATATCCTTATATAAGTGTTTATATCCATACATTTCTTGTGTGGACCCCTTCACGAAGACATTAATTTTGGAAAGGCATTTTGACCATTTCGATACTGGAAAATTATGTATAACTATAACACTTTACACATAAAATAGATGGCTTCCCAAATGTTTGCATGTCATTTGGCAAGCCATCTAGAAAACCACCAACAGAGGCTTGTCTGGACTCATTTAAATACATTATTCGTACTGATTCTGAATATGCCCATGAAAAGAAATAATTTTTGAAACAAAAATTGACAAATATTAATGTTTGAGCGACTATAGTGTCTTGCCGTGCTCAAAAGATTAAGGATTGTTAATTTTAGGTAATGCATGTGATGTCTGTGTGTGTGGGTGGTGTCAAGATTCCCGCAAGAGGTCTCCTTATTTTTGCTATCCACCGTCCAACCACATGCATTATTGCAAAACAATAGGTTTATGGTTCTACTTACTTTTGTAAGAATTTTGGTCTTTTAAAAATTAAAAGAAACATTTTACGTAGCGTGAAACAGTTGTAGAAATGTTACCGAACTACTCTTTACTTGCGTACGATCCCTTTTTAACCATTTTCATTGTAATTTTGTTCCATTTCAGCTTAAAACCAGTTCCTTTCACATTACCCCCAGTTCCTGCATCTAGAGAGAGAATAGGTGGTTTTTCATACCCTCCCACAAGTTCCCCTTGCCGAGAGACTCAAGAATATGATTGGAAATCTGCTGCTACCGATAGGCGCTCCTCCGTAACAGAACGGGAAAGACGTCCCTCATTTGGCATCGACCGCTCTCCTATGTGTGGAGATAGAGAGCGACATCCCTCGTGTGAAGATTCCGGGGGACGCAGAGATAGTGTTGGAGGAGGGAGTGTATGTAGTGATTCTACAGAGGGACATGAAGGAGGTAGTGGTTCCCCTACATATGGACGCAGAGCGTCCGTAACGGATTCTCCCGCAGGTATGTAAAATAATTTAAAGCGTAAAAGGTCACCTGAAATGCAAATAGAATGTATGTAATTTGTGTCAAGTCTAGAAGGAGGGACCAGAAAGCATTCAAAATTTGTCTAAGAACGTAGAAGTAAATTCTGAAGAGTTTCACGTATACATGCAACAAGGAGTGCGAGGGATATACTACACATGGTATGGTTAAAACAAAATAAAGAACCAATATTTGGACGAAAAGTAAGAGAAAATCCCTAATAATCTATATTTTGTTATATCTAATTCCCCTATTGTTGACATTTGCAGCTAAGGTGTTAATCCACCTAGCACCTGTCAGCTCAATATGAAGACAAAAGCTATAGTAGACCAGGTGCTTTTCAAAACCTGCTGAAATATTCCAGGTGTGCAATAAATGGTGTCAGTGATGTAACTGCCGTGAGTTGGGAATCAATAAATTATAACAATTCTTTGTTCACTATTTTTTGATTTTCAAATAACTTATTGTAGTATGATGTTATTTCCGTATATTTGCAGTTAAGGTAGAGACAAAGTATTAAAGCGGCACTGGCACATTTTCACAAAATATGAAATTTCTTCAATTTGCTCTCAAATGATAGTCTAGGCCACTGGAAGAACAGAGATATATTTTACACATAAAAATAACATACCCCAAAACAGATAGGGACATTGATATGAGGATAAAGACATCCAGGTAATTTGTAGGCCAACTTTTAAGTTTTCCATAACTTTGATCAACAAATGTGTATATTACATGAATATTTTTGACTCGTACTCACTGATATTAAAACCACAAAGGTTGTAGACCGATCAAACAGTGTGTATAGCGTGGGAAACATGCATACGCGTGCGTGTTCTTGTGTTAAACGCCATTTTCGTCGTCTGCTGAATTTAACGTCGCCGGCGACGTTAAATGATAAAATCGTTCTGTTTACCCATAAGGAAGCTGATTTGGTCTTAATCATTTCGGGTGAGGGCTTTTGTATATAAAAGCCTTACAACCATGCAAAAATATCGATTTTGAAAAATCTTGAGGGCGCACTATTTTTCAAATGTGCCAGTGCCTCTTTAACACAGTACTTAAAGGTGCAACGAGAGATTTCATATTATGACACTGACAGGTGTCCCTAAAAATTGTGAAAATTCTGATTTTTGCACTGATGCAAAGCTTTCCATCAAAATTACCCCCATGTGAAAGGATTAAGCTGTGAATTATTTCTTTGGTACAACAATTTTAAAATTTCTAATTTACTATAGGAGCAAATACTAAATTCAGCTTATGTTTTATATTGAAATTAAGCAAATCAAAATCGCCTTTTGTTTTCACTTTCAATGCTTTCTGTAGCCAAATACAAGGTAAGAAATCTATTCGGGGTCTTATCTATACCAAATCAATCATTACAAATCTCTCGTTGCACCTTGTTCATATATTTATTATTATGTGAAATAGCTAAGTTCAAATTGATACTCATCATATAGAAAATCACAACTTTGATTACATATAGTATTATATGGCAGTGCTTGGTAGCTGTACCTTCACATAGAGGCTTACAACATCAAACTATACGATTCATCTCAAACGTTAGAATTGAGCAGTTTATCTTGAATTTTAAAATTTTTCAACAAAAATTGTATATTTCGAAATCTCCTGAGTCGGCCTTTAATCCAAACATGTAGCACAAATTGAAGATATTATACTATTGAGGCATAGTTGTCTTTTCTCAATACGTTCATTCACTTAGTTCATTAACCCCGTGGAAACAACCGGCTGATTTGATTGGTTATCCATACGGTTATATGATGCAATTGGCCAATTAGCTATACTGTAAGAAGGGTTTTAGACCTCGGGGAGTTATAAACACCTCACGGTATTAAAATCATGTTTTCCTGCCTGGTACCGAACTATTCATTTCCGTTGAAACGCTATAAAACGCTCCCCATATGTCTCATGTAAATGTTATTTTTCCTATGAAAAGTAGACAGTGGAATTCAAATATAAATATATCGCAGTAAATTCTGTAATACCATATCTTATTTCCGAACGTTTCAGCTCGATCTATTGGGGACTTTTGGAGATAATTTGAAAAGGCTAAGGTAATTTCTACAATAACTGAAACATGTGTTCCATGAAAAATGTAGTTTGTGGCATCCCGATTTGAAAGGGTAACTAAAGTGTTGTTGTGCAATAAATGCCACAATCTCTGTGTCAGAGGTTTAATTTCGATGTCTAGTATTAGGTAATACTCTGTGCTATTCCGAAGGTAAGTAATCATTTTGGAGGGTCACTTTATACACTGCCGAATATTCAATATGATATCAATTACATATTATGCATGCACCTTTCATATTGAACTAGTACTGCGGATATACTAGTTTCACAAGCTCATGAAACACACATCCAAACTATGATCTCCCGGTATTTCCAAATGTAGGCCAACCGTACACGATTGAACTCGTGGGCTTCGCGAAAAGCCTATAGTCAATAAGAAACCGTTCGGTTATATAGCTCGAAGTTAAAGTCATTAATTAACCCATTTGTGTTCTAACACATCTTCTAAAACGCCCTTTAAGAAGCTTAGCTTCTTCCATGCATTATTGCATAACTCCTCCACTTGAGTAGTAAAACCGTGCGATTAGACACAGCCCTCTAGGGAACCCTGCGCTATCGTCGAGATGGATTGATATCCCTGCTTGAGGGCGTAATTGCCGATATATGTCATCAAAAACTGATCGGATATCCAGGAATCGACGTGGCCAGAGGGAAGTCCATAATTTAGGGCACGAGGCAATATGACGAATAATAGGATTGACTTGGATTGTGAAAAAAATCTCGTATAGCGAATACCGCATGCAGTTGAGGCTGAATTATATTGTATTGAAGTATGCAATTGGGCATTAAGGAATATATCTTTGTATTAAAATGAGGTGACTTTATGAAAAGCACGTTTAGCAGTTTTCAAACACAGACTGATTTTTTTTAAATATTTTTTATATGTTTCAAAAATAAGAAATAGCTTACTATTGGTATATTATCGTAAGTGCTGCAATGTGTAACCAAAAAGATCCCCTGGAGTTTATGTAACTCTGAAATAAAAGGAAACACATAGGTAAATGTATACATTGCTCTTAAATGAAGTTGCGTACATCTGGCGTGTAAAGTTTGAATCTGTTAATAGCGTCCAGACTTATTTATTACACCATCCTCGTTCAGAGGGAATTAATTTTGTTTCACATCAGAAATCAAGAATGTAATCCTAGCTGGGTTTTGTGAACTTATGCAGCTCCTCAGATTCTTGAGTTAATCAACGAATACGACGCACACCGATGGAGACATGACATTCGAAATACAAATGGGAAAGAAATGATAATCTAAGAATTCTATAACATTTTGCATGAAATCTAAGTAGCATTTAATTTCCATAGTTTCACGTCTTTCTGTTTGATTTGTGAATTGTGACTGAGTGATGCGAATTTTCTGGACAATAATACAAAAATATTGTTCATATATTTTCAAATATACAAATACATACAAATCAGTTGATAATACGTAGAATATACAGATTCAATATTAAGTCAAAATTAAACTTTCATATTGCAAAAGTAATAAAAAGTAGTAAGTTTTAAAAATCCAGAAAGTTTTCAAACACATGCTTTAAGATAAATATTACATAAATTTGGATAATAACAAGGTAAAGTCAAGACATGACTGATGGTCCTTCAACATGGCTCTACTTTCGCATCGCTTTCGAATACAACCTTATTTTAACGCTATGAATATACTAAAATATTTCACGGCCAAGTTAAAATGATGACATGGTTGATGGCGCCGTCACGTGGTCTTAATTTTCTCGTACACATTTTTTACGAATACACCCTTGATTTAACATCCTCAATCCATATAAAAACATTAGACGACAAAGCAAATTTCGCTGAAGCTGAAATTCAACTGGACTTCCGAATGAGTGTAAAGCTCTAACAACTTTCAGCTCGAAACTAAGCGATAGAAGTCTGTATAGACATGATTAGGAGTTAGTATGCTTTATTCCGTATAGACTTGATGGATGTTTTTCATCCAGGACTTACAACAAGGATACACCGATATATAGCAAGGGTGCTGGTGCGAAACTGCATCACCCTTCTAGTAATGGATAATCGAAGGGCACGACTATCTTGATACTATCGGAAATCTGCATGAGGAGGGAGAGAGAAAGTGATGTGGATTTTCTGACTGGAAATCCATGCACAGATTCTGAAATTGGAAAGATAGTCTAGCAGGATTCAGAGAGTTCTCCACGATACATTATCTTAAATGTCATGTAAAATGCCTTGAGACCTCCAAAGGTATTATAACGTTTATCTTTGGTATACCCTTTCCAGCCTCTGTTGATAGATTTCAGAAGCATTTTTTTAATTCACTTACTTTTAAAAGTGATTTTTTTTTTCATTTATAGGCAATTTCATTTTCTATGAAAGTATTCCAATTATGAAAGTATTAGGATTATGAATTTTCTAACATTACCTACCTGAACAGTAAGGCAAGTCGGACAGAAAATTAAAATGCATTTTGTTTTTGTGGTTTCTATTTAAAAATATCCATATGACATCCCTATCCTATTTTCACATCGAAAACATTAACATGATTGGTAGTCTACCCGTGAGGACCTCTTTATTAAGAAAATATTAATGATATTTGAAATTTGACAAATTTCTAATATAATTTATTTGATATTTGAAAAAAAAAATTCATGAACGAATCATTAACTGTAAAATAAGCAGTTGGTTGTTCAGAATGCTGTTATGCATCATCCGAATCAAATGGAATAAAGAACTAAGCTTACATAGAATGGAATTAAGTGTGCTCAATCCCATTACAGTTACAGAAGAGCGTAAAAACAACTTAAAAAGTATAGACCTCTGAAAAGGCAATCATTACCCCGTGTTTCACGTCACACTCTCACTTTCGGTCATCAGACGGATGGTGTTTCATGGTCGTGTCTTCCATTTCCAACTCTGATCTATAGTCAGCAAATGTTCATCAGGGTGATCAACCGCTAAGAGTAGTGGACGCGTAATATAACTCCATTTTTAGATTTAAAATTAAATCTTATAGATTAAATTTAAATCTGCCGGTATAACATTTAATTTAATCTAAAAATGGATTTGTCCCTAATCATTTTGGTATTTATTTAAATACCTGTAATTTAGAGTGTAAATCTTCACATTCTGACAAAGCAGTAATTATCAATTAAATCATCAGTATTCAACAAGTGCAGTTGACCTGAATGTTTATGGGACCTTTAAAGATGTTGACTCACAGCAAAGGCTACTCACGCTTTGGTTATCGAGTATATGGAAATTACTAGTGATCGGTCGAAGCAGTTTCTTTACTTGGTTAATGCTTAAGGCAGTTGATTGCATGAAACTCCCGCGGGAAGTTAAACAAAATAAATGGACCAGGCACTAACTGTGCCCATTCACCATTAAATGGATATCCTCAATGGAGTCTGCCTTTAGAATGCCGTTATTTTGTGTGTTCTTTTGAGATTTTGACTAGCTATTTCAAACATATACTTTTTGAAATGAATAGTTTTGCCCAGTGGAAGATATTTAACTCTTCTGATTATCGTAAAGAAAGAAAATGGAAAGAAAGGGGAAAAAACAAGTGTATAGGTGGGTAAAGATTTGCAACGATTCAATCACAAGGAGTCATCTTTGTACATTCGGGGATTGGACTAAAGTATATGTGAATCCTGAGATATATAATAGGCAGAAAAGAATACTTTAAGAGGAATTTCAATTTGTCCCGTGCATTACGAGGTAAGGTGGTAGGATTGAATCCATATCAACTAAAAGCTAATTTGCCGCTGTAGAATATGAGCTAGGTAACTGAATATCACATAGCAATTTGAAAAAAAAAGTAGTGAATTACCTTCAACATAGCAATTTGAAAAAAAAAGTAGTGAATTACCTTCAACTCAATTATGGTTTTATTCGAACAATTAAATCTTTTGAAAGCCCGATAAAACTTTATTTTTACATCAAATTTTATATCAAATACCAGAGTTATTTTAGACACTAAAACGTTTCTCCTCTCTAAGCAATTGATTGGTATTCACGGGGGGGTCGTCAAAATGAGTTATGTTTAGTGTTGAGTGTTTACGAATAAGAGGTAAAGGGTCGATTAGGGTTAATTTGCGGTCATTATCTAAAAACACGTAACCGCTCTACAGAAATAGAAAGTATTCACGTGTTCATTCCAATTCCAGAGCTGGGTCAAATGGCATGTTCAGAAATTTTACAAAACAGTACCTTGACGGATTGGATTCACAAAGCTTTATCGCTCTAATAGTTCCGAGGCATTTACACATTTATTAAGAGAATTTAGAACAAATATTATCTGGAAGTCATTTGAGGCTATAGTACAAAGGCACTTAAAATGCTACTGCTCCCTAAAATAGAAACGTACTTACATATTTGGTACAAATTATCCTTAAAAGCTGCGTCATGCGGTTTGTTGAGCTTAATCAAATTAAATGACCCATGTCTTTATAAAACTAATTTTCAAATTAGTTCTTCAGCGGTAAAGTTACCTATATAAGCTAATTTGAAACGGTTTCCAAGTGGTTGGAAATACAAATGAAAAAGTTGCCAAATCTGATACCTCAGTGATGTTTGATGAATAACTATGAATAATGCACTGCAGCACTGGGGTTCTGGTTTTGGAGTTGTTATTTGACGAAATAATGACGTCACCTGTGTAAAGTTGTTCTATGTATTGGAGAATACTTATTGCTTACTATATTTCGCATGTAGTTTTGCCAATTTATTATCCTATATAAGACAATGAGCTTCTAAAAATTGCAACTGTTAACTAGCCGTTAATATTCTTCAAAACGATATCTTTATAAAAGATTGCCATATTCGGAAACCTGTACACCTACCTTTGCCATCAAACTAGTTCTACAAAAATTCTATGATAAAACTCTACAAGTGGATCGATTTTATTTGGCATAATTCTGGTGCACTTTTGGCATTGAATTTTAGAGCTTAAATTCAATTTTCATGAAAAAAAAGTTGATCTTTTTGTTAACATCAGGCCAAAGCACAACTGAATGGTGTATTTACACGTGCTTCATATCCCTCAATAGGTATAGTCATGCCATGTACAACCTTTCCTCTGTTGCCTTGTATCATACGGACAATAACTTACCGAAATGGTAAATAAACCCACATGTCTCGCCTATGTATATCTATTTCACTTGTAATCCAAATTAAATATTTATATTGATACAAAATGCCTAAAAGGAGAAGCAATAGGGTTCTTGTCACTATTTCTAGTACTGAAAGAGCTGTTAAGCGCTCCGAGGCCAAATCAATATCCCTAACAACTGTCAAAAACTTGTCACAAATAAAGTCAAAAGCTTCATAAATCAGAACAACGAATTTCTCACGAAAGGTTGATGTTTAAATAATATATTATACATTTACAACTAGTTTGGAGTGCAAAGTTTTATAACTCATAACATTTTTTTCATCTATGCTATTGCCACAACCGTCAGTTTTCGTGATTCTCAATGTCTTATTTTTGTTTGTTTTTATGAAATACCGACATAATAATATACACTCTGTAAACGAAATATTTGAGAGGGCATATAGTTTTATTTGTCTTTCGCAAGTATTGACATATATTTTTCAAAGTAGTTCATGCAACCAATTATTGGTTTGAGTCTAGATAACCAAATGGCATTTAATCAAACTACAATTATTCGCATATATTTGAGAATAATAATAATTGTGTCGAGTTCTGTTGTGTAGACCGGACAACAGGAACAACACGTCAGCTTATAGGAGCTTCCCAGAACTGTAGATAAACATTTGTTCATATGTTTATAAACGCAGCACCCGAATCAAATGAACTTATTGGTTTAAGCTTAGTTTAATGATATTTAAGGGACGTACGCACTACGTAAGGAGTGCGGTCGGACACCCCACATTCTAGAAAAAAGGGAAAAAGGTCCCTTTTGTGTTTTGGTTTTTTTTTTTCAATAAAAGGGACCGCATTTAATTCAAAGAAAATATGACAAAATGTCATCTTTTTGGTGATAGGGTATTCCAAAAGTCCAAAGAAGGTCCACTTTTAATAAAAATATCCAGTGCAGATAATTTGTCAAAAAATCTACTTGTTTTTGAAACCCTGTACACCGCCTTGTTGTTTTTGTTGTTTTCGCTTGAGTGAAATCGCATCAACGTACTAACTGTTTAATGAATCACGACAAAACAATGGGCATCAATATAATTTGTTGCGATTAAAACGAATGAAAATCGTGCAAATAAGTGATATTTTAAACATTACGCAGCTCAAACAATAAAGAAATTATCTGCTCATCTTTTGTTATCCGTGTGATCACTAAGGCAAATTAAATCGTATCATCAGCGATATCAAAATGCGCAGACCGAATTCCTGTAGATCATTGTCTGTAGATCTTGCAAGGTACTAAGGCATATCGTTATCTTTAACCTGCCTTCACCTGGCATTAAAGCAGGGCAAGCGCTTGTACTTGAGTGTCACAAGCCAACGGAAACTGACATCAGCCTTGGTATGTGAGTTCCTAGGTGAAATATATGGCAGCACCATGTCAGCTGCAAAGTGGTAAAGTCAGGTCCAGGTAGCACTCAAGTAAATTACTTGAGGTATAAAAATAGATCGAACTATATTTGTAAACTCTCTTGTATTGCCTGAAACTTATTTAAAATACCCAAATCAGGTCCAAATGTGGAAATTCCTGCAGTAAGTATGTATTATATTAGGCTGGATTTTTTTTTTCGAATAGGTTTTGAAATGCTCATATTTCTAGTCTGACCTTATATATCCTTTCAATGTGATGCATTAGTTTCCCTGCACATTACTAGAATACTATGAGCTTTCACCCTGTTATAAGATAGCGTCACAGGGTTCGGCCCTGATCATTTATTGAAAATCCGCCATTTTGGATTTTTAGCAACTTTCCTAGATTTTGAAACCAAGAATGATTTTTTTCCTTCAATTTTTTGAGTCTTAAATGATTTATTATCCAATTATCTTTCATATGAAACATGTCAATGGCTTGTCTTCTATCTAATTTTCTGATGACTATTTTTGTGAGCACATAAAAAACAATAGCTTCACGGTCGCCATCTTGGATTTTCAGCCAAATTTTCATTAATTTGCTAGTTTTGTTGCATTTTGAAACCACGGACGAATTTTTTCTTCAAATTTTTCAGCCCACAAGTAATTTTGTGACAAATATCTTTCAGATAATACAAGTTAAATACTTGTCTTCGACTGAGTTATAATTTTTTTAATAAATGATCGAGCCTTCTATGTACATGAAACCCTGTGGCGTATACAACGTAGGGATGCTCAATGCACACACGGACGCAAACATATCAACACTTTGCCTAAAGATTCTCTAGAAATGTTCGGCTTATGAGATGAAAACATTGATATTCATATATTTATTTACATACTTTATACCTGAAATGATAGTAGCTTTTGTGGCATTTTAAGCCACTCAAAAAGTGTAGTTTCTATCATTTCTCCCGTTAAATCGGCCATTTAGACACAATAACCACTTGGCTATAGCATGCACTCACAACCTTGAAACCTCACTTTTAAAATGATTAAAAAAGGCAAAGCCACATATTTATGAAATAGTAACATATAAATCTGAAAATGAAACCACAAGTTATTTCTGCAACTATCCTCAAAAGTACAACTTAGTGGGATGTTATAAAGTGGGTCAACCCTTACTTTATAAAAAAAAATCAAATCAATTTTACTCAGCACAATAATGTGTGTATACAGTGCGGTGTATATATGTTCACACCAAATTTCGTTACAATGCTGCTGTTTAACTGAAACCTTTTTTAATAATTTAAAAAAATAAAAACGCTTAAAGAAAACCCCAAATATGCAAAATATTGAGCTTACTCCAATCCCCAGGTCGTCTTTGGCTCCATTACTGTTAATGCACAGATGCGTGCATATTGATAAATATCGATTACCACCATAGCACAGGACGTCAACTTTTTACAAAGAAATTATTACTGAAAACATCTTTTAAAAAAGAAATGCACGAAAAGGTGGACACTTTTATTTTCATTCACATTTATTGATGAACCGCTGAAATAAATGTAACTCTAAGATTTATGAACGTCTGCAAATTAGCCATCAAATTATGGTTATTTTAGTAATTTCGATTGCCTTATTGAGAAGAGTTCTGTATCGATCACCGCGTTCACCCACGCAAAAGAAATTAAATGTGCTGCTGAATAGATGAGGCTACCATGGCAAGAGGGAGACAGGATGATGACTGCGGGGATCTTGATCAGCGTGCTAGGTCTAGTCACAATTATATACCTGTTTGCTCGCAATGACTACTTCAATCACCTTTCAGATTAATGGTGGTATTCTATACCAATGTTATTGTTGTTAAGTAGCCGTTCTCGAAGTAGTAAGGTGGTGTAGATGAATTATTTTTCCTGACAAAGGTTCGAAGTTCAATGTTTTAAAGCTTGAAGCTGGCTTTGTTTATAATACTTCACGTGCTGAGAAAGAAGCATCGTATTTGATTAAAGTTAAAGTTGCATTGGTCGTCATTTGCAGTGTGCACCCTAACGTCCCTTAATCGCTTCAAAACCCACCTGACAAAATTCACGGAGCGGACCAGTGGAAAATTGCTCCAAGATCTGACAACAAAAATACCGCTACCTCACTTTTTGCGGTGATTGTCAGATTTGTCAGATGGCAATATGCTTGAGATAATGCAATGTTCACTGCTATTAGAGCCTACGGCGTCAAGAGCTATTGCATCTACATGGCTAATTAACTGTCATGTATATTCGTCACATCCGGAGACAACCAATTATGTAACAAAGCTTCCGAGTATAGCGAGTGTATGCTTAGGTATGTTCCTGGCATGGAACATAAAAATACGATAAAGACTCGAGAACTGTTCGGGAAAATATGAGGGCAGCAGAGTCAAACAACAACGGTATCCATAGCAAAAGAACAGGATAAAATTAAAACGCCACAAGACATTTTGAGATAAGACCAGCATTGTGAATATTGTTGACAACAATTGATACCTTACTTTTAATATTCCAAGTTATACCCTTGAAATAATAATTATAAGTAACTCATATCATGTTTTCTTAATAACTGTGATCTTAATTTGGGACACTGAATATATCGGTCTTTGCATCTAAACTTATGAATGAATAAGTGTCCATAATTTTCACGATGGACTGTCCTTGCTAAAGACAGTCCGACAGCTATAGCTTATATATTAATTCAATTATTAAATTAACTTGCTTAATACGTTCTCTCTATTAAAAGAATTACGGACTAAATCGCAATATTACACAGAATAGCCTTACCTTACGTTAGGGCAAAATGCATTTCGCCCATTCCCGGGTTTTCTGTATAACGATATTTATATACCCTCTCTAAAATGGCTATTCAACTTTGGTTATTCAACAAGTTCAAATGGCTCGACTGGCTTGCGGTTTAAACAAATGACTCACACTACAGTTGATCACACGGGCTCTTTCAAATGGAGTTGTGCTATGTTTTACGCTATAGTCTACAATAAAAAAACCTAAATTGTTTATTTTTTTACAAATATTTGGATAACGCACTAACGACGACAAAACATGCAGGATAAATTTAAATTTTAGAAAATACTTGTGTACGTCGATTATTATTTTTTGTTGTAATTATCGTACCTCTAAAATATGAGCTCTTTTAAATCCCTAATCTAGATCTAATTTCATGTACAGAACATCAAATCAGAGCACATAATAATTAAATTGTTTATCAATTAAATTATTAGTGTTCCACAAGTGCAATTAACGTGAATCTTCACAGGGTTTCATGTACATAGAAGGCTCGATCATTTATTCAAAAAAATTATAACTAAGTCGAAGACAACCATTTAACTTGTATTATCTGAAAAGATAATTGTCACAAAATTACTTGTGGACTGAAAAATTTGAAGAAAAATTTTGTCCGTGGTTTCAAAATGCAACAAAACTAGACAATTAATGAAAATTTGACTGAAAATCCAAGATGGCGACCGTGAAGCTATTGTTTTTTAGGTGCTCACAAAAATAGTTATCAAGATAATTGGATAAGGAATCATTAAAGACTCAAAAAATTGAAGAAAAAAATCATTTTTGGTTTCAAAATCTAGGAAAGTTGCTCAGAAATCCAAAATGGCGGATTTTCAATAAATGATCAGGGCCGAACCCTGTGTGAGCCTTTACAGATGCTGACACACGAAAATGTTACTCACGTTTAAGTTATTTTATGGAAATGACTTGGTTGAAGCAGTTTCGTTACCTGGTTAAGGCTTTAGGAAGTTGATTGCATGGAACTCCCTAGGGAAGTTAAGCAAAATAAAAAACACCAGACACTAAACGTACCCGTTCACTATCAAATAGACATTCTGAATGGAGTCTGCTTCTACAATGGTTTTATTTTTGTATGTCGTTTTTTTTTGGACTCGGCTTGCTATTCGTAACATTGAATGTACTTCTGCAACTGAATAGAAGGCATTCCATTCTGATGATTGTCGTTTCCAAAAATACACTTGTAAATGCAGTAGAGGTTTCCACATCCAATCAAATCCAGTCATCCCTTCTATACATTTCGTGGTTGCTATTCAAGAACGTGCAAATCCAAAGAGATGTGATAGGTGGAAAGGAATACCTTACGTGGAATTCAATAAATCAATGTATACAAGTAAGGTTGTCGGATTGAATCGATATGGAATAAAATATCTTTTATCGCTGAAGAATATAAGCCTGTGAAAAAGAATATCAGGTGTTGTATTTCCCGTTTGCTGAGAGAAGAAGAAGAGGTAAACAATCGACAGAGCAGTTATTTTTATTGGGGATCGAAATAATTAGGGAGGCACGATAATCCTGTTTTGAGAAATGTTAGATAGGTATGGTGACCAGAAATTTTTTTCATTGTAAAGCACTGACCGTAAAGTACATCGAAAAGTCCCCCATAATGAGATCCTCAGTAGGCGGTACGGCTGAAAATGGGCAAAATAGGTTTTGTCATTTGAGGATTACGCGGAATAAAGTGCCCCCCTCAAAAACAACCGGTGGACCATGATCCCACATGGAATACTCCCTTTCCTTAAGGGGGAATATGGGGTTGGAGGGGCATAAAAAGAATATTTAAAATGTAAATTTAAGAAAAGACCTTTCTTTTGCTTTTGGTTTGGCAACAATCGGAGCTTCCGTTCAAAAGTTATGGGTGTCGAAAAACGGGCCCTCACTGACTTGAAATTGATTCGTGATTATCTATGTATTTTATTGTTTCCTCAAGCTGCGATATTTAATTTTTTCAGCTTAAAAATGTATATCTCAAAAAGTTAATTAAGCTTTTGACCTCTTTTTCACAGTTAGTTAATGAAAATTCAATGCCTTGTTTTGTCTGTGATAATAATTTTAAAATAGCATTTCTAAAATATAATAAAAAATAAAAAACCAGTGTTGTCTCAAACGATTAATGGTAGAATATTGGGATAAAAGTAAATTATAGCCTGTCCAGAGGACTACGTACTAGAATAATTCCACTAGCCCATGAGAACTTGATTTAAGGGGCCTAAACACTAAAAAAAAAAAAATCATGAATTAAAAAAAATTAGTGTTGAGACCCCTTAAATCAAGTTCTCATGGGGCGAGTGGAATTATTCTAGTTCAGTAAGTAGTCATATTGATAAGCTTTAATTTACTTTTATCCCATCATTCTACGATTAATGGTTTTTTTTAGAAATCCTGCGCGCAGCGAAGACATATCGTTAAAATGTACTTTTGAGATGGGCAATTTTGTCTAGAAACACTGTTTTTTATTTTTTATTATATTTTAGAAATGCTATTTTAAAATTATTATCAATTACAGAGTAAGCACTTGGATTTTCATTAATAATTGTGGAAATTAGAGGTCAAAAACTTAATTACTTTAAAAGCAAAAGAAAGGTAATTTTCTCCTTATTTTAAATTTTAAATGTTCATTTTTAGCCCCTCCAACCCCATATTCCCCTTTAATATAACTAGTGCATTTTCCGACGTTGTAAAGGATTTTTCTTTTCAGATACCATGCAAGAAAGTAGTGCACCATGATTTTTTAGCCTTACAGGCAACCTAGTGTTTAAGGTAAGGCTCAAACATCAAAGATGCCATGAGCACCAGGTGTATCACTATCAGCCAATAAAATCTCAATTCCCATGGCGCAGTTCAATAGCTTGCATTCACCAGTGTATGGAACAAATACACCCCCTGTTTTTAGTATGGTTTATGATACCCAGAATATACATGGTTAGCTGCTGATAACATGTGCCCACCCAAGGCTACTGAACTTAGCCCTCGGTAGAGAGCATGCCTTATCTCATAGTGTATATTTTCCCGTTTGCTGAGAGAAGAAGAAGAGGGTAAACATCTACAGATCAGTATATTTTTATTTGAGAACAAAATAGTTTGGGGCACCAATAATCATGTTTATGAAATATTAGACGGGAGATACCTTTATGGGTTAAACACAACTAACGCACTTATACACAGTGGGCTATGAAACAATGTTTTGTTTCACACTACCATAGGGGAAATACAGCAATATCACACGAAATGGCAACATTTTCAAAATTATGGTAACCAGAAAATTTTTAATTTTAAAGCACTGAACGTAAAGTATATCGAAAATCCCATAATGAGATGCTCTGCAGTCGGTAGGGCTGAAATGGGAAAATTGATGTAAAATTGATGTGCGCGGAGTAAATTGCCTCAAATTTGCTGTCCAAATACCATTTAATTTGAGAAAACATATCAGTGTACCATACCAGTCATGAAATTACGTCATTTTCTTCATATGATATAACTAGTGCATTTTCAGACATTGTAGTTTCTTCAGATGCCATGAGAAAGTAGTGCGCCCATGATTTTTGCCTTACAAGCAACCTAGTGTTTAACCTAAGGCTCGTACATCATACATCATGAGCATGTGTCACGACGATCCGTTATGCGGGAAGTTACAGACTGTGTAACAACTTATTCTAGATTCTTTGTGGGGTTTTAATGAAACTTTGTTGGGGTGATCGATACCTAAAGAGCGCAAGAGATATTCAGAAGTTTTACATCAAATACAGAGTTATTTGGTATCACTGTTTAACCCTAAAAAGGCCCGGGGCGGAATCCGCCCCCCCCCTCGACATTTTTTGTCGTATCTCAACTATTTGTTATTTTTTCACGCCGATACTACATGAGAGATAGCCGAGATGCTGTTCACCATGTAGCGCCAAATGTCCCTGTTTGTCATTAAGTTGGGGATGTCAGATGGATCCTGCTGGATGTCTCGAGCAATCACATCAATGTAGTTAAAGGGGCGACGACCCCTGTTTTGGCATGGTAACTTCCAACATGTGACATCTGAGACTACTTGATCAATCGCACGATGACAGTGACCTTGCGCTCAATTTAAGACCATTTTGAACAAAATCGGGTTATGACGCGGCGTAACGTAATCGCGCACTGCGTGCGAAGAAAAGCTATTTCCCATGGAAATTACACGGAACTGCAGAAATCCAGTTTTTTTGTGCTAAGGATACAGTTACACTAAGTTTTATCTTTGACACAAATAATGGCCAAAAAATCCAACTTTTGCTTGAAAAAAAATGGCGAAAAACCACGAATTTTGCGATTTTTTTAGATTTTTCGCATTTTTGCATGACGTCATGTTTGACGTCACTGTGACGTCATACAAGGTATGTTTGTACTTTTTTGGTATCAATGGACTCAGGAGGGTCATAGCTATCCATTGGTACCACATATGATAGTTCATCAATCCGTTTCCTAGATAATAGGGGGCGGAATCCGGAATCCCCCCCCCCCCGCCCCGGGCGGTGAGATGGGTCCAAAAAGCCGGCTCTTTTAGGGTTAAAACGCTTAAAATATTTCTCCTCCTCTAGAAAGAGATTGGTGTTCACGGAAAGCTGACCAAAAGTTCGTTATGAAGAAACAAATTAGGTCATTAACCGAAAGGTATTTTATATTTTTAGGCTCTGTGAAATGGCATGTTTAAATTTAAAGCAACGATATTTAACGATGTATACCTCTTTGTCACTTCGGGGAAATGACGCATGTTGTATTCGCATGTTATATTCCATGTCAGATATATTATCTTGAAGCCATTACGCACTGTAATAAAAACTTAAAGACACTATCCGTGATTGAAAAAAACAGGTAACAGGTGTAGATATCATAAAATACCCTGTAAGTGAAACTAATGAGGACAAGATCGGACATTTAATTGAATAGATATTCATATCTTTGGACACCGATGAAAATATACCTTATGAGAGTCCCAGAGTGTCTTTAAAATGCCTACTTCTTAAAATAGATACGTATTCGCAAATATTGCTTACAATATTCCTTACAAAGCTGAGTCAGGATATTCTTATTCCAATTACTGCGTCGCCAAACATGCTTGAAAATGACCATCGTCGTCTCTATAGCCATAATGACCTCAACAAATGTCGTCATTGCCTTAACCATTAGTTCTCTGCAACATAATTTCGTATTCCCCATCTGTAATCAACACTGATAATCACTCATTCAAACAATAAATCATGGTCATATCGGCTTTGGGGCAGTGTTCTATAATAGATTTATTATGTTCATTGCGTGCATGATCTTTATTCCGTAGGACTACCTGAAGCGGTAAAAATATCACAGCGGTAAATCTATTATAGAACAGCGTCTTCAAACTCAACCACCGGTGTAGAAGTAATTATAGTCCGGCGTACTCATAGTCCGGCTACAACGGTAAGGAATAGGGCACTCGATTCAGTTGACTCTTCACGCAACATTAGTTTCACGCTTTATTCCGTTATCGTCTATGGAGCCCGGACTATGGCTCCCGCCGGACTATATCTGCTTTCACACCGGTTACTCGCTGGATCCAAATTCTAATTACAAAATCGCTTAGTTTATGATAAATACGCATTTTTAGCATTCTCGTTCGCAGGTATAGTTTCCTAGACAATCACCAACGTAACTGTGCCAAAAAATCAAATTTTGAAAATTGCGGGCGGTCTTCAAAAAATGTGCCATTATTGCTTTAATCGTTATTCAATACATATACATTATCCAAGATTTGAGTTTGGCGGGCTATTTTTAAATAAATGATGCTTGAAAGCCTTGAACATTGTTCAGTACTCAATGACTGTTACAAGCCGTGGAATAACTTAAAATGACCCCAATTTTCTACACTCATTTGTCGACTATAGGGAGAATATGCTCAAACTTCAACGTATTAATTACATTCTTGGATATCTTGAAAACATACTGAGGTAATTAAAATGTGCATTTTCTCTTTCAAGAATTGAAACAAATTTGGGCCAGTTTATTTCTCAAAACTCATTTTTTAACAGAATGGGATCTATTGGACATTTTATTTGAATGTTGACTTTATGAAAATGTTATTGATGACATAGCCAAACCCATAAAGTGTTAATGTGAATTGGTTTTAAGAACAATTAAATTCATGTTAGGTCATCAATTGAAGCACAGATTGGGTAATATTGTCTGATCTACAGGATACCTCGCTCAGAGAAAACTTAGATGACAGTCTCAATTTATACCAGAGTCATTAAGCTAAATAGGCCTATTTAGGTGTAGCTACGACTTTGTTGAACTCAAAATTTGAATTTCTGTTGAGTGCAACAAAGTCGTAACTGGTAGATACGACTTTGTTGCACGACACGGTAAAACTAATATGTAGATACGACGTTTAATGTTTTGTAAAGCGATGGTTTTTAAAATAGTGTATAAGTAAAAAAATCTCCCAAAATTTTTTTTGTTAAAAGTGCATTTTCACTTTTTTACCAAATTTATGCTAATTTTGGCACAAAATACCTTAAAAACATATCAAAATGTACTTACGACGTTTTTCCACTCGATATTACGCTCAGTACTTAATTAATTTACAAAAGTAAATTAATACGTATAATTTAACATAGATTTAAAGTATAAGGCTGAATTAATTAGTTGAGTTTTAGGCTAATTAGGCCTAATTAGATGTAGATACGACTTTGTTGCACTAAAAATCTCTGTTGAGTGCAATAAGTCGTAACTGTAGATACGACTTTGTTGTACGACACGGGAAATCATGTGTGTAGTTACACCACTTTAATTAGTTATTTTTTAATAAGTTGACTTAAGTGGGAAATAAAATATTTATAATATATTGAAAAAAATATATTTCATAATATGTAAGAATTATTTTCATTCGAAAAGTCACAAAAATGAAACACAAAATTGCTTCTCCTGTAAAATCCTGAAAATGTAGGTACGACTTTGTTGCACTCACATGACGAGATATTTTGCTGGCTTGTTTAGAGTTTTTACAAAGTCCAATAGGTTTAGTATGGTTGCAATGAGCCTGATTCCTGATTGTAACATCTTAACATTATAAATGAAATGTGGATATAATTGGCCTTTTTAGAGTTTTTACAAAGTGCAATAGGTTTGGTGTGGGTGCAGTATGAACACACGAATATTCATAACCTGTTCAAAGAGCATACAGCAATGACCTCATCATGGATCCCACCCGTGTTGACATCCAGACAGACAGGCATATCCATCCAGACAGGCATCCATTCCAGCATCTATCTGCATGATCACATATGAATACTTAATTAAACCATATCCTATATGTGATCGCAATTTAGTCATTTGGGAAGGCTAATTATCAAGCGACGGATACGTCGATGCAGAAACCTTAATAATAAGAATCTGTTCGTTTCGAAAAAACAAATCCATACGCAAAACGTTTCACAGCCATTCTGTCATAACTCGATATCACCATGGGCAGAACTGAAGGAAACGTCATCTACCTTTAAGAAATGTGTCTAAAATCCGTGTTTCCCCTTGTAACACAATGTAATTAGTTATTTAAGATTTTTTGTTGGCCCCCCCCCCTAAAGAAGAATCACCTAGTATTCTTGCCACTTTTCCAGTTTTACAAGAGCTTTAAAAGTAGCCTGGGGTCGAGTCAATATTCCGAAAATTGTCAAGAACATGTGACAAAATAAAGGAATATGCTTAGGGAAAACAGATGAATATCTCAAGGTATGTTGAAAATGATAATTTCACAAGCTATATGTCTAGTACAGATGTTCACACCTTATATCATTTTTCCACTTACGCGGCTGTCAAGACCATCATTTCTGGCGATATTCGTTGATAATGCAATTGAAGACTTTTTTTCAATTGTTAACATTTGCGTATACAGCAAATACCTTATTGATATGGTGTTTCATGAAATATTCACCGGTAAACAAGAAAAGGCATACACTCCGTTAATATTTAAAAGAATAGGAGGTCTGTATCGGTAATGATCTAAAACTCATAATATAGTTGTATAGTCTATCATATATAAAATTATCAAATATGAAAGTATATGATAGACTTTTTTTCCCCGTGAGTTAATATATCTCGTACAAAGCAGTTCATGCAATGGATATTGGTTTGAATGTTAGTTTCCGTATCTGGTAGTTGATGGCAAAATCTAATTATCATGGCTTTGTAGTTGTTCTATTTGGTACTTATTATTTCAGCATGCGGGAGATGTTGGTGTCGAGTTGTTATATGTGCATGAACAACAATGCGATACACGTATGACACTTCACCGTCTAAGCGTTTTTCCACTTACGAGGCTGTGAAGACCATCATTTTGGCGGCATTCATTTGGAATGCAAATGAAAAAATGTACATATTTACAATTTCCGTATCGTCTATGCCTTCTTGATATTTGTTTTTCATGAGATTTTCATCGGCAACCAAGAAAACATGTACAACCTGATACAACCTGTACGTAAATAATTGGGCAGTTCCGTAATTATGCCAACCCAAAATTAAATGTCAGAAATTAAATATCATCCAAATAACTTGATTAGTATTTCATATCAATGGTAATATTATATAGTTTCATGAACAATAGGATTTCACTAAGTAACCAGGTTTTGGTAAAAATCACATTTACATGTTGAAGACGTACATTCCTCAAATGCCACTTTCAACCACCCTTTACTACTTCTTGTTTGAAACAAATAAAGTTTGCAAACTTTGAAAGTTGATTGTAACTCCTTTGATTTGACTTTTCTATCTTTTCGAAAGTGCATATAGTTAAAAGAATCGAAGGTCTGTATAGTGGCGTTAATTTAAAACTCAAAAACTCATATAATAGTTATATAATCTACCATAATATCAAAATCATCAAATGTGAAAATATATGACAGAACGTATACCTCGTTTTGTTGTCTTTACCCATTCACGTATACATCTTGTTCAAAGCAGTTCATGCAACCAGTATTGGTTTGAAGGTTAGGTTGTGTATCTGGTAGTATCTTATGGCAAAAACTAATTTTCATAGCTTTATAGCTTTCCCATTACACAAACAAACCTCTCTATTGAAGCCTGTATAGAAGATTCTAGGGACAAGTCACCGATGGCAATTCGCTCATGTGTAGTACATTCGGGTGACTGACCTAAGTATACACACAACCGAATGCAGTAAAAATGTGTGTACATTGTACGTGTCATGCAAACCATGCTTGACCGCGCCCACAAACACGGTTCCGCGCATATAATTATGACAGCAATGAATACTCCCATTGCATTTCCCAGTTCAAACTTGGTTCCACTGCCGGAAAATAGCCATGCATATTTGCATTGTCACCATATTAAAACTAAATGTCACCTTGCAATGATGACACGGTGGGTTCAGGAATGATCTAAGTAATACCAACACAGATAGTACATCTCACTAGTCACATTATATCGCGCATAATCTACGATTATTTAGGAGTACTTTTTCAACCCTCAATTTCCGGGATTTACTCATGGCGCAACGTTACTAACATAAAAACAACACCAACAACGGAAAGTCTTATTTAAATTCTGTTTTCAGCTTCCGATAGCCGAGACCATACCGGATTTTCCCATTATCATTGCGCATATAATTTTGATCACCTGAGGTCTAAAAAGTCTCTCGAACGTTATGAACACATATTGCAGAATTTCCAAAATCTCCCCAAGCTGTATCACAAATATGACGTCACCATTCAGTAATGAGAGTAATGAGCGGCGCTCTTCATTTGTAATTGTATTGGAAGAAGTGTGTACGTGCATTACGTGTACGTTGTACCGACATGTAGGAGATGTTGTGGTTGGGTTTTTTAAGTGGATGAACAACAATTTGATACATATATTAGACCCCTTCCTCGTACTGATGGAAGCATTCCATCATTCTGCGCCACCTATCAGTTATCCAGATATTCAAATTCTTACGAAGCATCCCCGTTGACATTTCATATATGGAGCATGATATTGAAGCCAATACTTGCAGAAAGTTCTAGATCTAGTTTCACAACAAGAATGAGCAATTTTATTAGGAACGATTCAAGTTTTTTTTTTAAAGTTTCAATTAATCTAAAAGGGGTGGGATTATACAAGGCAGCATCCCTTTTTGAAGTGGGGACCCACAAAAGAAAACATCAAGAGTTCCTTGGGGTTTGCTCGAAGATGAATTGCGGTAAAATTATGTAGTCTGACATCATATGTATGAGTTAGTTCCTTTCAGAAGAAAAGGGTCTATATATAGCGTATGACGTATTTTCATGGAACACCATACGCCCCACTAAATGGGACCACGATGTCTCTGAGAATTCAGCCCCTGTTTTTTTTATCTGATGACTCAGATTACAATCAATCCAGGCAAAATTACATAAGCAGTGAATGAAGGCAAAGTGCATAGTCGTCGAAGTAGAAGTTGAAGCGATCGAAAGAGATATAAAAGAACTGCAAGATTTGTTGTTATTTAAAAAGTAGGCTTAGAATAGTTACATAATCTACCATAATATCAAAATTACATAAGCAGTGAATGAAGATGAAGTGTTCAGGATAGTAGTCGTCGAAGTAGAAGTTGAAGCGATCGAAAAAAAGAGATATAAAAGAACTGCAAGATTTGTTGTTATTTAAAAAGTAGGCTAAGAAAGAAAAAAGGAAAGAGTGGTCGATAAGAAGATAAATTGCTTCTAATTTTGTTAATTCTGTACATACTAATTGCGTGCTGAATTCACTATCATCTACACCGAACCCAGGGTGCCGGCCGTTGCCAACTGTGTTCAGACATGAAAATGTTTCAAAATCATCGTGTGTAACAAATATGTTATTAAGTCATCTAGAAGGAAATGTACTACAACAATTTTTAATATACACAAATGCAAAAGAATATATATATATTAACAGAAACGTGGAAGCCTCTGTTTAAATTTGGCAGAAAATCACTGATAATGGATTTTAAAATGGCATGAAAGTCATTGGTCATGTTGTATTCAATTTTCTGTTTGTTTTTTTTTTTTCATTAAATTATGTTACATTGTTTTTAAAATATCCAATAATGCATCGTATAATTGTATCCTTAGATTTTTATCGAATTTTCAAAACCTATGTACACCGCATGTTGACATTATCTTTGTAATCTTCTGCTCTATGTCATTTATATTTTCCGAAATGCATTATGGGAAACGGAACACATTTTCAAAATGAAATAGGCAATCCTATACCAATGACATTATAAATTTGACATTGTTTACAAATAAATTTAAGGTTAAATCATGTTTGTAATCAGGAATGTATAACCATACAATTTATTAAAAATACATATGTTTATTATTGATACAATATACAAATGCAAAATGTAATGAAAATATGTAAAATAAAAATGAAAATACACGCATACATGTATAGGGTAAACAGGGACAATGCTAGGTTGATGTTCATACCCCTTTGGTGCATTTACCCCATTTTTGGTTTTAATGAAATAATGATGTTGTTTTGGCACCATTCATGGAAATGAATGATATGTTTACATAAAAAGATAGTAATGGGTTAAGAATGATAAATGCTTAAACAGTTAATGAACGTGAATTTTCTTCTATACCACTTTCGTAAAAATGAATATATGCAACGAACGCCAGAGCTTGTTGAGAATGGAACGAATAAATCACAATCATGCATACATCTGAATTTTTCCCCGTTCCCTTCAAATATCAGCATTCAACAAGTTCAAATTGTCTGCTGTCTCGCGATAATCACGTAGCCGTCACATTACTCACGGTGTAACTATTGCGTGCATGTAAATCGTTAATGATTGGAACGCGCAAGGGTTGTAAAGTTGGATGCTTGAGGGAAGCGATGGCGCGAAATATCACAGGGGCTTACCAATGATAAATGGAAAAGGAAATAAATAATGCTATAGCAGCTAGGATATTATTGGTAATATTGTTTGAGAAATGCGTTTAGTCTTATAAAAACTCGGTCTTTTTTTATCAGACTTTATAAAAATCAAATTGCTTACTCTTAATTAAAATTTGTTGTTCTTGACATAGTCATACGTGTTTATTTTGAATTTTTCTTTAATAACGATATATTTAAATTTATTTTTTTGAGTAGGTTACTCTAAGCAGAATGTCTTTGTACTTGGCGCCTCCATATATTTCTTACCTTTAACTATACTTCCTCGATCATGCTGATGAAGAGGATAAAAATTCAATATAGCGTCTGTCTCTACCTGCAAGGCAATTGATCAGGCGATTAATATGCCCTGACGATTTTAGTACATGGTTACCTTGTTCTACGATAAGCTTCGAAATTCCCGAATGGAAAAGATAATATTACACATGACGATCATTTTTTTATCCGAGATGTTTTATCGTCGGATTAACACAGCAGATTTTTTTCTCTTTTAGATGAAAAGGATAACAATGTTTGTACCTCACCCTAGTAAATCCTTGATTTATTACAGTGCAAAATGCCACCTTTATTACTGATGGAACTAATAAAATGTTACTTTAACTATTGCATTTTGTATGTTTTATCTTTAGGTGCCTTTGTGCTTGGAGGTCTCAACCCCGAACTATACAAGCTGCAAGACGACGATGAAGAAACAGATTTCCCAGAAAACCATATAGGCCGCATTTGGTTCGCCGTAGAATATGAACTGGAATCCGAGCGCCTTGTTGTGTCGCTAATAAAAGCTCGTAACCTACCCAGCAGAGTACGAGGTAGCGTCAACCAATGTGATCCACTCGTCAAAATGTTCCTTTTACCAGAAGAGAGGCGTCATCTACAATCTAAAGTGAAAAGAAAAACGACCAATCCAAAATTTGATGAAAGCTTTGTCTTCCAGGTAAGTAGTTTGTTTTATTTGTATTTGATTGCTCGCGCCCGGAAGGGCGCGAGCTATAAGAGATTACTTCCAGAGAGACACCTGCGATTTTCCAATGTTGCGGACGAGGTTGAGATATTAACATATTTGAGATGTTTTCAGATATATACATTTGTGGCATACTGCTCGAAATATAAACAATGCTTGGTGGCCAGGTTGGTGGCGCTATACCTCAACATTGTCTATAGGCTCAGACGATGGCGGCCAAGACTCTTTCAATATAGCAACTGATCAAAACGAACCAAACATCACTTTGACAGATGTACTCTGCAGCTCCTCGACAGTAGAGGTCAAATGTAGAGGTTAGTAAGTGCGCTAGACGTTAGTTAGATGCTGGAGGGTTGGTTTCTTAGATACCTGGTTGTTTCTTCTTTAAATGCTTTAGTTGTAGTGATATTGACGAGGGTTTCAGGTAGACAGTTCCATTTGGGTTTATTGTACATCAAGCCCGTGCGCGAGTTCACATTGGTGTGTTAACACCAAGTAGGTCTATGTCTTGTATGGTAATGAGACGTAATATACAATATAGTGAAACTGTAATGTAGGGAAAGTGATCAGGAACGCTTGCAAGACACAATTTCAATTTACCCGTACCTACGCCTAAAGTGTTTTTCCTGTCCCGTTACTTCACTGGGTGTATCTTGGTGGCTAATGTTAATTTCACTTTTTCATCCTTGTCTTCTATCAAGTCTTAGTCAGACTGATATAGACTATAGAAGAGAATTCATTTTCTTTTCTATAAATAGACTAAGATCGCTTTCGAGGATTTCGATTGGGTAGTTTTGAGTGCATCTTTGATCGTCTATTAGTAGCACATTTGATGAGGAGCAAATTCTCACATGAGGTAGGACTTCAGTGCTCTTAGTCACATGAGTTGAGTAGCAAATTCCATATGAGGCAGGATTCAATGCTCCTAGTCACATGTTTTTGAGTAGCAAATTCCCATATGAGGCAGGACTTCAATGCTCCTAGTCCACATGTTTTGAGTAGCAAATTCCCATATGAGGCAGGACTTCAATGCTCCTAGTCACCTGTTTTTGAGTAGCAATTCCCATATGAGGCAGGACTTCAATGCTCCTAGCACATGTTTTTGAGTAGCAAATTCCCATATGAGGCAGGACTTCAATGCTCCTAGTAGCAAATTCCCATATGAGGCAGGACTTCAATGCTCCTAGTCACATGTTTTGAGCAGCAAATTCCCATATGAGACAGGACTTCAATGCTCCTAGTCACCTGTTTTTGAGTAGCAAATTCCCTATGAGGCAGGACTTCATGCTCCTAGTCACATGTTTTGAGTAGCAAATTCCCATATGGGGCAGGACTTCAATGCTCCTAGCCACATGTTTTGAGTAGCAAATTCCCATATGAGGCAGGACTTCAATGCTCCTATACTCTGTCCAGCTCGAAGTATGAAGTAGCGACGCGGGCGTATACATTGTACCGACTTTCAGCGCGCGCGTAGGCAAAGCACAAGCGCACTGCAACTGAAAGGCGGCACTGGGTATACGCGCGCGTCGTCACTTCATACTTCGGACAAGACAAAGTATAGTAGCAAATTCCCATATGAGCAGGACTTCACTGCTCCTAGTCACATGTTTTGAGTAGCAAATTCCCATATGAGCAGGACTTCAATGCTCCTAGTCACATGTTTTTGAGTAGCAAATTCCCATATGAGCAGACTTCAATGCTCCTAGTCACCTGTTTTTGAGTAGCACATTCCCATATGAGACAGGACTTCAATGCTCCTAATCACATGTTTTGAGTAGAAATTCCCATATGAGGAAGGACTTCAATGCTCCTTGTCACATGTTTTTGAGTAGCAAATTCCCATATGAGGCAGGACTTCAATGCTCCTTGTCACATGTTTTTGAGTAGCAAATTCCCATATGAGGCAGGACTTCAATGCTCCTAGTAGCAAATTCCCATATGAGGCAGGACTTCAATGCTCCTAGTCACATGTTTTGAGCAGCAAATTCCCATATGAGACAGGACTTCAATGCTCTATTCACCTGTTTTTGAGTAGCAAATTCCCATATGAGGCAGGACTTCAATGCTCCTTGTCACATGTTTTGAGTAGCAAATTCCCATATGGGGCAGGACTTCAATGCTCCTAGCCACATGTTTTGAGTAGCAAATTCCCATATGAGGCAGGACTTCAATGCTCCTATACTGTCCAGCTCGAAGTATGAAGTAGCGACGCGGGCGTATACATTGTACCGACTTTCAGCGCGCGCGTAGGCAAAGCACAAGCGCACTGCAACTGAAAGGCGGCACTGGGTATACGCGCGCGTCGTCACTTCATACTTCGGACAAGACAAAGTATAGTAGCAAATTCCCATATGAGGCAGGACTTCAATGCTCCTAGTCACATGTTTTGAGTAGCAAATTCCCATATGAGGCAGGACTTCAATGCTCCTAGTCACATGTTTTGAGTAGCAAATTCCCATATGAGGCAGGACTTCAATGCTCCTAGTCACATGTTTTGAGTAGCACATTCCCATATGAGACAGGACTTCAATGCTCCTAATCACATGTTTTGAGTAGAAATTCCCATATGAGGCAGGACTTCAATGCTCCTAGTCACATGTTTTGAGTAGCACATTCCCATATGAGACAGGACTTCAATGCTCCTAATCACATGTTTTGAGTAGAAATTCCCATATGAGGCAGGACTTCAATGCTCCTAGTCACATGTTTTGAGTAGCAAATTCCCATATGAGGCAGGACTTCAATGCGCCTAATCACATGTTTTTGAGTAGCAAATTCCCATACGAGGCTCCTTATCACCTCTGACCTCTATTAAAAATTCAAGACCCAAAATGACAAAGATTTGATCTATATAAATGTAAATTGTTTCATTTTAGAACAGATACCAACAACAAATCTGCTTCCATGATATGTTTTACCGAAGCCAGGTCCTGATATTTTTAGCTCCACTTCGAGGCATATTCGAAAATAGTGATATATAACCTTAAGTCCATAATAACCCTCTTGTCCACCCACGTAGTTACTGGGTCGTATCCTATATTTGATTACTTGCGTCTTGTCACTGCAGATGGACTTCTAGTGATATGCCTTAACTTAAAGACTACAATGGTCTTAAATAATAATATACCCCTAATTTAAAGACCATAATGATCTTAAACAATGATAATTATACCCCTAATTTAAGAACCATAACGGAACTCAACCCCTTGTCCATCAACGGTGTCCTGGGTCGTATCCTATTTGATTTCTTGTGTGTCGGCGCTGAAGATGGGCTTCTATTTCTATAATACAAAGGTTTTGGTTATGAGATATTGAACTGAATTGACCATTGTACCCGCATGCAATTGCAGCTTCCTCTGGATAATGCAACGATGTTCACCCACAACATAAATAGGAAGGATACGGTCCTGCACACGAACCAAATCGCCGATATTTCAGACCAAAATAATAATTACAAAATATTAGACACAATGAAGTACACATCTCATCTAGTTATTTTGCAATATTAACAAAAATACATTAACTTAACCCTCGTCTTACCAAGCCTTTTTTGTAACACGGTTTACCAGGTGGTGGTTTACCACCCCCCTCGATAATTTGTTTATAAAGCACCCACGATGCTTATGATGTTTTGATACTCAATGGATAGCTCTGGTCCTCTCTTTTTTTATTGATACCAAAATAAGTACAACATACTAGTATGGCGTCACAATGACGTCATCAATTCCGCGAGTCGGGCAAATTTGCCTTTTTTCGACGAAAATAGGGGAAAATCCAATTTTGGCGGCTAAAACTCGCAGGAATATCGGGATTTTTCAACGTTTTCCAGCTCTAAATGATTGCAATTTGGCTAGTTTACATAAACATATAGTTGTGAGAGCCATACTGTTGCATAATATTTTTCACAATGCCACCATAAAATATCCTTGGGTGGCACCCACCCCCCCCCTACCCTCGACTTGACGGCATACCCTACCCCCGGTGAAGGTGCTACCTTCACATTTTTTTCGCTAAAATGACCGGAAGGATGAAAAGAACGATTACCTCGAAGCTTTTACGAAAGTTTTAGCATTTTAGCGCCCTGGGGCGAAGTTCACTAGGGGATGGGGTGGTAAAACCACCCCCCCCGCCCCCCTTGGTAGACAGGGTTAAAGGCTGACTCATAGATTCGAAATATAAACTTTTTCTGTATGATTAAAAATGTCATGTAAAAGAGAAAGTTAGATTTCATAAGCCGCATAGAGTTGCTTTCTAGTGTTAACAGAATGTTGCTTACTACTGTTCTAATTTAATTGATGGATGTCGGCATTCTGGATAAAATACCACGCACTCATTTCTTTCCTCACATATGAATTTTGAATTGGGATAATTGACTAATTATATGGAATAGAGCTTTATAAGTAATTTTAAGTCCTTTCCAACGCATAAAGACAGTATCTATATATAAACCGTATTCAATATGACGTCCAGCCACCAGACATGTTGTTGGACAGGATGCTTACATTCCAGGACTAAATACATTAAGCGTCAATCGATCCCATGTTTTAGCGATTGCAATGGGGATCATTGACAGGTGAATGTATTGTAGTACTGGAATGCGTCTATCTTGTCCACCAACATGCTGGCTATTGAATACGGTCATTAATCGGTAAGAAATTCTCTTCTTTTCCTCGCACTGTCGAGTGACCCCCCTTTTTTTCTTTTAATTTTGGCATCGTTTACACACGATAGACCATAAAATACCCTCTGAGCAACCAATCCAGGAGTGCAATGGTTTTGGGTGTAGATAATAATAATAGGGCTGTTTTGATATTGAGTGTCTCGTGCGCATGCTCTACAGATGCGCATAGCTCTGTAGCCATGGCGCGTATGTTCAAGGGTATTATGTTTGATAGAGAGTTACTTTTTCAGGGGAAGTTTCTGGAGGTTTGAGTTATGCACAGGTACAGAAGCATGATTGATTGAACTTCATATTTTTTTCTTAATTTATCATGATCTTACGAAGATCTTTTGAACAAGTTTTAAGAGATGATTTTTTAATGTCCTGGGACCGAGACTGCCATAGTAATTGCATGTAGCAAGTTTCACAAATTACCGTTTGGAAATCCCCAATGCCCAAATCGAGCAGATCGTGTCCTACCACTCCCTGTACAAACCACGTGTATAGTCTCACCTCTGCGCGATTTACGCTGGTGACCACAGAGATACAACTACTTGCTGCTTTGCCGTATTGTAAGTTATAAACGGTACCGAGATGAATAGTTTGGTTCACGTGTCAGGTACCAGGTCAGGGCGTGTCAAGTATCAGATAATCAGTTTTTGCTCTTCGGGGGCGACCGATATATATAAATCCGAGCTATGTTAAATCAAGGTCTGTACATGACCTTCTCTGCCCAAAGTGTGATTATTTTTTTCCAAAAGACACCGTGTATTAGGTCTAAACATACAAAATTTTTAATTATTTACCTTTTCCTCTGATTCAAAAACCGACGTACGATGACGATACTCTGTTGCTTTTTTGTTCCAATGTAAGGGAACTACGGTCATTTTTTACCTGAATGGTCCCCCGAAAAAAGAAAAAAAGAATCAAAATATAAACCAATCCATGCCGTGACGTCATCAATCTTAATTTTTTCCCAAATTGGCTGGTATTCTGAAAGGGAGACCAACTTTATATCTGGGTTTAATTAAAACCAGGGTTGGTCCTACATGAGTGGTCATTTTTCTAACAGGTAGGACTAACTTTGGTTTAAAACCGGTGTAAAGAAACTGAGTGTCCCCCATGAGAGAGTGTCCTAGCTTCCATAGCAACATGTACGGAATAAACCGTGACCTTATAGACGATGCCATTTGGGTACAGTGCTGAAACAAATGATGCATACAGCACTCAATGGATAACACAATAGACAGATGGGTGACATCAGTCACACGGACACTGTAGTATATGACACCGGGTCTAAAGTTAGACTCCCTTTCAGAATAACAACCTAAAACGTTTACTTGGCCTGCCTCTGTCACATGTTTTGACCATGTTGAAAGCACACTCTCTATGATTTCGCAGTCGCATACCAGTGCTATTGTATTGAGAGGCATTTGGATTCCGCCAGGTGAAGATGTATTAAGAAAATGATGTCATGCATTGTGCCAAATTATCGTCACTCGCGATTTTTGACCGTCTTACCTTGAATTGCTCAAAACACGAACTTAAAGGCTGACTCAGGGATTTCCAGAGGAGGGCGCACTCATTTTTCAAACAACTTATAAAAAATAATTTATAAATTGAAAACCCAAGAATAACATGTTTGGACATCATGGCAGTTCCGACCTTTTAACAAATCACAATAGAAAGGACAGTTTCTTCAGTTTCATCTTACCCCAAAGGGACAACAGGGTAATCGTGGGAAAGATGGTATCGTATTTAGCGAAAGTGTAAACAATTAGTTTATGCATGTATCCTAATAAACGTCACTGGGGACGTTGTATTTTGTAAGGGGGCGTTTATTTTAGGTTTATTTTAGGTTAGATTTGTTCCTATATAATTTCCATTAAAATCTTCGCCAGCGTCCTCTGATAATGCAACGATGTTCCACACATAAATAGGAAGGATACGGTCCTGTACACGAACCAAATCGCCGATATTTCAGACCAAAATAATAATTACAAAAATATTTAGACACAATGAAGTACACATCTCATCTAGTTATTTTGCAATATTAACAAAAATACATTAAACCCTCGTCTTACCAAGCCTTTTTTGTAACACGGTTTACCAGGGGGGTGGTTACCACCCCCCTCGAGAATTTGTTATAAAGCACCCGATGCTTATGATTTTGATACCAATGGATAGCTATGGTCCTCCTCTTTTTTTATTGATACCAAAATAAGTACCAACATACCTAGTATGGCGTCACAATGACGTCATCAAGTCCGCGAGTCGGCAAAATTGGCATTTTCGACCGAAAATAGGGGAAAATCCAATTTTGGCGCTAAATATCGCAGGAATATCGGATTTTCAAGCGGTTTTCAGCTCTAAATGATGGATTTGGCTAGTTTTACATAGACATAGAGTTTTAGAGCCATACTGTGCATAATATTTTCAAAAATGCACCATAAAATATCCTTGGGTGGCAACCACCCCCACCCCTACCCTTCGACTTTGACGGCAGACCTAACCCCGGTGAAGGTCCTCCCTTCACATTTTTTCGCTAAAATGACCGGAAAGGATGAGAGAACGATTACCTAGAAGCTTTTTACGAATGTTTTTGGCATTTTAGCGCAACGGAGCGAAGTTCACTGGGTAGGGGGTTACCCCCCCCCCCTTGGTAAGACGAGGGTTAAAGGCTGACTCAGAGATTTCGAAATATAAACTTTTTCTGTAGTGATTAAAAATAGTCATGTAAAAGAGAAAGTTAGATTTATAAGCCGCAGAAGTAGTTGCTTTCAATCAATCCCATCATGACAACTAGTCCAAAGAAATTGACTAGTCGAGAAAAAGTCGGAGAAAAAGTCGAAGAAAAAGTCCAGAATGGCAACTTGAGTATGTGATGGTTGTTAATGGAATACTGTACCTCTAATTATTACATATATATTATCATTGAAATACTTTAGATAAAAGGCTTGCGCTTAGGCTTAACAAAATATTGGTCATGCGTCATGTAGTGGGATACCCATACCCAAATAGTTTTTTTTTCTTTGCTTCTCGTCATGATTTACCTTGTTTCCGCAGAGTTATCCCTTGTTCCTCGCTCCATTCTATTAAGCTCGGGTTCATTTTAAAGCTTAATTAGTCTACTTTTTAGTTATCCAAATGTGAAATCACACCATAAAATATGTAATTAGTGGGAACAATTGAAATTTTAACAAAGATAATCAAGTGGATAGGTGACTGCAGATAGGGCGGCAGAAGATATAACCACTCTTTTTGAATAAAGGAGATGGGTTATTATGTTAGCCAGTAAGATGTTTTAATGTATTGAATATATCTTCATTAGTGCGTTTTTCTGCTTGTTTCTTCTAGTGTTAACAGAATGTTGCTTACTACTGTTCTAATTTAATTGATGGATGTCGGCATTCTGGATAAAATAACACGCACTCATATTTTCTCACATATGAAGTTGTTTGAATTGGGATAATTGACTAATTATATGGAATAGAGCTTTATAAGTAATTTTAAGTCCTTTCCAACGCATAAAGTACAGTATCTATATATAAACCGTATTCAATATGACGTCAGCCACCAGAAATGTTGGTGGACATGATGCATACATTCCAGGACTACAATACATTAAGCTGTCAATCGATCCATGTTTAGCGATTGCACAGGGATCATTGACAGGTGAATGTATTGTAGTACTGGAATGCGTCTATCTTGTCCACCAACATGGCTGGCTATTGAATACGGTCTATTAATAGGCTAAGTTCTCTTCTTTCCTCACACGTGTTGAGTGACCCCCCTTTTTTCTTTTAATTGGCTCTTTACACGATAGACCATAAAATACCCTCTGAGCAACCAATCAAGAGAAACCTTTACGCTTTCTTACCTTGTCTCTAATTGGCTAAATCGCATCTCTATATGCATAACCAATAAAATCAGCCGATAAAGTACATGTACAAAACCAAAATGCAATATAGCAATCAACGTGATTGACAACGGTAGATCACATGCAGTTTGGTGTGAAAGTTGATTACATCTCATTAAAATAAATGTTGCAAAATATATATTATGAATAGTTGAAACAGGATACAGATAAAGATACCTTAGTGCGTAATACGTCAAAATACCGGTAACTGTTATAATAATCATGATTGATTTATCAATAGGTTTTACTTCAGATTTAACTAGTCTAGTGACTTAGGTACCAGCTGCAGGAACAAACATGTGATCAATTGTTTCCTTTTGCAAATCCATGTTTAGAATACGTTTGCTTTTTGTCTAATATTGAACGCCTTTTCCACTGCCCCAACAGGCAATAAATGTGTATTATATGGCGACAATCTATCATTTTGCTGCGGAGCTTCTTACTGAGGTACAGTTAGGAAAAGTTTTCAAATTAAATACAGAAAATAAGATTTATATCACTCAAAAAATGTCAAGGTAGTAGTGATATTTGGGCTTGTTAGAAAATGGGGCTTTGGAAGAACACCAGACATAAATGAGTACTGCATTTACCAGACTATTTCAAGCATGCTGCAAACCAAGATAACGGTAAATCAATACCTTTAATTTGCAAGTGATATATTTAGAAGCCTTTTTTAAAAGAAAAGTGAAATGCTATTATAAAAATAACTGTTATTGCTGTCTGATGCTGGTATAGCCTTTGTCAGCAGGGGTCTGGTAATTGCCTAGTCAATTACTGAGTCTGCGAATAACAGCTAACCAATGCAAGATTTTTGGTGAAATATATTTGAAGCGATTGTTGGTGATCCGATCATAGGAAATGTTATTATCCAAAGAAAGTAGGACATGACTGTACTAAAAGTGCAGGATGGTACAAAAAATTCTGGCCACACGGTGTTTAGTTTCCTGGTCAAAACAGCCGACGAAGTCTTCTCAGATAGCGAAGTTGGAAGCTTACACCTGAGACGATAGGTTCCACTGTGCACGTAGTCATGTTACAGAGGCACACAGAAAACCATAGCTGTTGTCACTCTCCTGGAAGGCTCGATGAAACTGTCACATACTTTTTACGGCACAGCAGGGAGTTCTTGACAGCTTTGTTGGGTACCTGTAAGGATAAATCTCGCTCTAATATTATTGTTCAATTGCAGTTTATTAGCTGCCATCCGAAAGATGTATTTGCGATAAATTGTACAGGTGTGGCAGTAGATATAGTCCGGGCTCAGAGTCCGGGAACAATGGTGAAAAATAGGCACTCGATTTAGTTGACTCCACGCAACATTAGTTTCACGCTTTATTCCATTGTCGTCTATGGAGCCCGGACTATGGCTCCGGGCGGACCATGTCTCCTTTTACATCGGCTTCTACATACCTGCACTGGCAACACAATGAAACAACCATCTCTCTATAATTAGTCTAAATATAGAAACCAAATATTATGATAGCGATGTGTTGTGCGTATAGTAATGGACGTATTTTACACGATTCATTTGACGAAATACTAACTCGTAATTATATAACAAATGTTTGTTATCTGCGCAGTAATTGAAGTTATTGTAATTGATTTGCCCATGATAAACCCTGTTTCTCGTACTAAGGTGTAATATTTAGGTAAATTAGTCGTATTCTTGAGAGAAATAACAATCGACTATTCTTGCAAATTTCGACAAAAAAATAATATCTCCACAGCCAAAAAATAAAAGTTCACTTTGCGTGCGTAACAATTTTTTAGATAATTGCTCATTATTTCATATAAAATACCGATTCCTAAGCCTTTGACATTTGAAAGTAATATTATTGAAAATGCCTTTGCTTATTACTTTTGGTCGTTAACGATCAAATCGTTCATTTGGTATTTGGACGTACTTTGTAAAACTTGTTACAAAGCGCCATCATCTATTCGTACGATATTATGGCTATGAGAATCCTATTCTCGAAGTTTGGGGAAGAATGTTTGAAGATGTGTGTCTATAGTCTGAAGGATGCTGAATCAGAATTTGTGGGTTCAACCTCTGAGAAATGTGGGGAACTTTGTAAAATAAGGGGGTAAAATTAGTACAGGGCTAAATTTGAAATCAAGTCAAATTGTATTTAAATGTATACACCAATGTATTTGTCTAATTATAAGGATTAAAAAGTGCAGTTTGCCTAGGTTCCGACCTTTAGTTACGCGGCTACAGCCCGGAAAAGGTTCAAGGTCATCCTGAGGCAAAATTTATCTAATGTTATTGCAACTGGTAAATTATTGCTCTCACAGGGTTAGGCCCCGGACATTTGTTTCATAGCCGCCATATTGGATTTTTAACTGAAATGCAATAATCTTCCTAGATTTACTGTTTAAAATAAGGGACAATCTTTTAAGTATATAAGTAATAGTTATACAATCATATTTCATATAAGACATGTTACTTGCATGGCTTCGACATAGTTACCTTTTTTCGACCATATTTGTAACTACCTGTATATACATCACAATTCATGGCCGCCATATTAGATTTTTCTTCATTTTTGGAAGTTTCCAAACAATTATTATACAATTATCTTTCATGTAAGACATGTTAATTGCGTGGCTTGACTTGATTATATTTTTCAGTCGATACTGATAAACGTGGTTGAACCGTCTATGTACACCAACAGCTGTACTCTGCTCATAGCGAAGCAGAAAATGCATTTTAATTCTCTGGGTGACGCTCTGTACAGGGGCGGATTTAGAGGGGGCGCACCCGGCGCGCGCCCCTCTATTTTTTGCAGGGCATAGGGCGTCGGGCGTGCATATAGCGCGTCAGGCGCCCAGTAGATCTAGAAAATGACTTTTTACCGCACAGGGCGCCGGGCGCCCTGTAGATCAAGAAGAATGACTTTTTGTGGTCGCCCAGGTAGCGCAGAATGTTACTTATACACTCTAAATTCAGAGATTTAGAAGTAAATCCTTTAGGATTGTAGTTAGTCACCAATCAATTAGATTTAAAATTAAATCCTATAAAATTTGACACCAGTTTAAAAAAAAAGCACTGGGTAAGTTTTATCCCAGGATGACCTTGAACCTTAATAGGGCTGTACCTGTTTAACTAAAGGAAAGTTTGTAGGTATAGTTTCTTATGCAAAAGGAACATTGTATTCACAAATCAAGCTGTGAAGGACGCATGCGCTCTCTTTCAAACTCGCACTTGAACGTCAAAGTGGCTACTCCTTCCCATCAGCGTAACTAAATGGGAACTAATTTAAGAAATAAAGAATACGACCACCACGTAATGCCTGACATTACGTGTCTTAGCCATGTAACTGTTAGGTGAACGAGAGACGAGCCTATCATTCAAAATGGTCTATTTGCCAAGGACGCGTTATATCGGCACCGATTGACAGATGTGGCTTTGCATGTGATTATCTATTTTCATCTTTGTTTTTAGCATAAACTTTCAAGATGCTTATTCTATTAATTGTAGAAAATATTTATTGTCATACATCGCTTTTACATAACAAATGGGAAATAACAGCATTTTGGGGTGTTGTCTACTGCGTATGATGGCCAAAGCATTATGTTAATGGGTACTAATCTCGATTCAACATAATTACTGAAATATTTAAGTATTGAAACGTGTATTTTTTTTTTCCCTCCAGCAGAACCAATGAACCCGATAATATAGTTAAACTGAAACAGCCAAAAGCAATTGCTTTCTGCACCGTGTAACCGAAAACAGCTGTTACAAATACAATGGAAAATCACTGGTGTTATCCTTCTATAACGAAAAATAGGTCGCATACACGCACTGTTTGTGTTACAATTTACGTAACACATAAGTTTAAATTTGGGACAAACACGTAAACAGAGCCAGTTAATACGCACGGCTGAATGGGCTATTGTGTTGTCATTTGGTAACTACCTTCAAATGATTCACTCTTCTTTTGCAGCTGTTACAAATTCAATAATGTTCCTGTTCACATACTGTGCAATACTCTAATTCTGTAAGCTCATACTCTTGGACCTTGTGCTGAGTATAGTACATGTTACATGCAACAGATCCATGATGATCCCCTACTCGAATAAATTTGCCACTTTTAAAGGTGCAACAAGATATTTCACATAACAGGTGTCCCTAAAAATATGAAAATTCTGAATTTTGCACAGATGAAAGCTCTCATATCAAAAATATCCCCATCTGAAGGATTCACGCCTGTGAATGTTTCTTGGTACAAAAATAGTGAAATTTCTAATTTGCTATATGAGCAATAGGAAATTCAGCCTATGTTATATATTGAAATATAAGGATATAAAATTCACCTTTTTGTTTTCACCTTTAAGACATTTCTGTAGCTAAATACAAGGTAAGAGTTCTATTGAGTGTGTAATCTATATGAAATCACTACATATGACACATATGGATGCCTCGAAATCTCTCGTTGCACCTTTAACGTGCCCATGAATGACACCTCTGTTGCACGGGACCACCAACTTTACGTGACTTCGGAACCACGTGACTTCTACTTAAAGCGGCACTGGCACATTTTAAGAAAAATATGAAATTTCTTCAATTTGCTCGCAAATGATAGTCTAGGCCATTGGAAGAATATAGATGTATTTTACATATCTAAAATAACATACCCAAAAACAGATAGGGACATTAATAAGAGGCTAAAGACATCCAGGGAATTTATAGGCTAACTGTGAAGCTTGCCGTAACTTGAATCAACAAATGGTCTATTACATGGAATACCATAGATTCGTAATCATTTATATTAAAACCACAAAGGTCACAGACCGGTCAAACAAGGTGCATGTCGTGCGAATCAACTCTATCGTGTGTTTTCTTGTGTTACACGCCATTTCCGCGTTGTCTGCTGAATTAATGACGCCGGCGACATTAATTATAAATCGTTCTGTTTACCCGTAAGTGCACTGATTTGGGCTTAATAAAATCAGGTGAGGGCTAATGTATATAAATGCTTTACAACCAAGCAAAAATATTAATTTGAAAAATATAGAGGGCGCACTATTTTTTCAAATGTATCAGTGTCTCTTAATGCATATAAGTGCTAAAGCAAAGTGTGGAAGTGATGAGAAATTCTACAACAATATCGGTCATGCAGCTGGTAAGCGAACATAACTGCATGAATTTTTGTCTGGGAATACAGACAAATGAGAACATAAGCACAGGTGTAGAAGTAATTATCGTCCGGCGTACTCATAGTCCAGGAACAATGGTGAACAATAGGGCAATCGATTCAGGTGACTCTTCACTCAACATTAGTTTCACGCTTTATTTCGTTATCGTCTATGGAGCCCCGGACTGTGACTCCCGGCGGACTTTATCTGCTTTCACACCGGGCAAGAACCCATGTCAGATAAGACTCTCCTGAACCGGGATCGCAGCGCCTTTTAAGACACCTCACCGTCCTGAAAATCCAGGACCTACTGGATAAGTTGTGTCCTAGTCCTCTGAGTGCGATTTTTCCCCACAAAATTGTTTAAACAAAATCTCATCTTACGACCTGGCACACAATTTTTCTGACACACTTATTAATTCGGAAACCTTAATGGAACAAACGTGTGCTTTATTCCGTGAAGGGTTTCCCAATTCAAGTGTGTCAGATGGGTCAGGTTACGGAGACTCCTCAGCAAAATGTAAAAGCCTTGTCACCAATAGCGGTTTGTCATAGCGGCCAGCTCGTGGGTACAGATGAAACCCCTTTCAAACCTTACTGTATGGGATGAAGAAGCATCATGATCGCCAGCTTTCTTAATTTAGTCCCAAACAATCTAAAGATCAAACACTATTTAAGTTGAACAAAGAGTATATGGGTACAAATTTTATTATTACTGTATTAGCGCTTTCGTTGTGGTCATGCTTGGAAAAGGCCAACTATCTCTCTTTTCTTTCAGTAAGTGAGATATGCAGGAGTGATTGATCAGCAGATAGTCAATGGATCGTTGCATTAAATGGATACATTTATTGAGACAAATAGGTCCGCGACCATGAAGATATTTGGAACATATAACAGAGTTTGTATTTAATCCCAGCAACCAATGAAGCAGCTGAAAATCGGGCTGAAAATATGAGCTTGGCAGATCTATTTTCAATATTTGGAGACAATGATTGTCTTTGATGTTTGAGCCATATAAGAATACATTATGTTAGTATCGCTTCGACAGTATTGAAGATTTATCATCGTGACATTTGGTGTCCTGGTAAGGACATGGCTATCGTGCAATTGTGTGATGGTCGAGAAGCTGACAAAATGCAGAGGCAATAACGCTTGTTATTTGTTTTGTTATGTTCATTTGACTGTCGCAAAAGAACTTCTACATGTAAGATGAATGGTCAATGAGATTGTTACCAATTATGAATCTTTTATGAAGCCGGCCGGAGCCTTTGACCGCCGTATACATGCTATGAAATGTTCATTGGCCTCAATAAGGCTCAGTCACATACAGGGGCGTCCCCAGACCATTTTAATGGGGGGCGTTGAATCTCTGTTGCCGACAAAACCATGGTCTGGATTCAGGAATTATGAAATTTTCAGGCTCGCTGCGCTCGCCGGGTACACCAAAATTTTTTTCACTCGGTTCCAAATTCTGGGGGTCACCCCCCCCCCCCCCCCGGGGACGGCCCTGGTCACATAGCCGGTTATTTTCTAGCAAACCCCTTCCAGACTGCTCAAGACTGGTGAAGATTGGCCATTATTTCCTTTTTCATGTATAAAAATCAGGAGCAGTTTTCTTTTTCATGTATAGTTTGGGCAAAGTCTAGGACTATCCTGACAGTCGTCTGAGGTCTTGTGTGGTTGGGAGCACGTGGTAAATTTAGGCTCAGAAGCATAGCCGATTATTTGCTAGAAAACTACTTCCATACTGCTCAATGTCTATATAGTTTAGGCAATGTCTTGGACTGTCGTCCAGTCTTCTGCAGACTTGTGCGGTTGGGAGTACGTGGCAAACTTTAAAACCCCGATTTTTTACCCTTTGAAATGTTAGCGCTAAAAGATGTTTGGTTTGAATGTTATGAGGGGAAAACATGCCCATTTTGGTTGACCAATATTAGTCTTACAGAGTATTCTATGAAGCTTACAAAATCACGCTTTGAGCTATAGCAAAACGGATTGAAATATGAGCGTGAAACTATACAGATGGGGTACGGCGGTCAAGGTCGTCCAATGAAGAGGATTTTTTTTTTTATATAATGATATCGGACCACCCCGACCCCTCAAATGCTTCATTTTCTTACACGAGTTTCTTCCTTAAAGCATGCAGCGAGTGGCTAGACATCATACTGAAAACAATAATGATTCAGAGGGGGGAATCCGCGACTAAAACATATCTTTGGAGGACGTCCAGGCCTGTGGTACAATGTCACACCGTCAACCAATTAACCATTATCATGTTCAGATTTGTTTTATGTTATTAATTTTTCATTTCATTTTATTCGCTTACACTCTGACATCTCGGAAAATTGCGATTAAATGACGCTTAAATCCTTTCGTTTGTAAAAAAAAAGCCTCGGAGCTCGTTTCAAGATCCAAACTTTTTTTCCCGCCCTATGGTCGTGTTGTGGTTGCGTCTGCTTCGCTCCCTCTGCTCGCCAGGTCTAATACTCATTTCTGAACGTTTTGTTTTCGATCAATTGCGGGAAGAATAGTTCATTAGATATCAGTTTAAATTATGTGGATAGGACTATTTTTTTATTACTGTACCTTCAAAGGCATACTAAAATTTATGTGCAATTTAATTTGCAAACGTTTCCCGCTACCTGGACAGCCTGCATTAAGCACACTTTAACTTGGACTACTAGTGGTTTTTAGAATATTTCTATCAACCTTAACACGAGAGAATTATTTTGTTAAAGGGAAACTCGAACATTTCAAATTCGTATCTTAAAAGTAAACAATTGGAATTAAAGATTAGTTTAAAATTCTCAATTCCGAAGTTTGCCATGAATCGATTTATTTCTTTTTGATAGAGTACATATTAAGATACACTACCATAGGACAAAACTGAATGTAGATTAAAATATCTAGTCTATTAGCTTATTTCAAAGTATTTGCATCTAATTTTTAATCTAAACTTGGATTTGTCCCAATAACAATCCACTTCGATTGAATTTATCTAGAGAGTATGTGAGCTTCCGCACTTTAAGCGGCGTAACCAATCAGTCGACTTTAAATGTGGTCCCCACCCTATAATTGACCCTCTGGCTCCGCCACTGGTTAACTGTGTTTATTTGCTTGGCCCATTCAGATCATTCCTGACGCCTGCAAGGAAGGGAATAAACTTAAGTCCATTAAGCCTTAAGTGATTTTCTGTTGTCCATGTGTTTTAATGTACAATATGATGCATTTTGGGTCAGTCCTGGCAATATTAACACTTCGCCGTCTGAGTGCTGTTATATAAATACTGGAAAGTATACTGCACGTCAAAAAAACGCCCTACATGACCAGAGCGCATGGTTCTATAAACATCTCGAAGTAACATGTCGCATGCAATATCCGTTTTCTTGAATTTGTCGGTTCCATTAACCTTAGAGTGCAGATATTGACGGCTAACTGCATACTTTAAAATTCAGTCATTCCAAATATAGGTAGAATGTCCTCATAATCGGAATATACAGCATTGATTGTTTTGAGAGGATTAAAAGTATTAGATTTAGACTAATCAGATTAATATGATTATAACTAAATTTTGTTACCTCTCATTCTAAAATTAGGTGGTTGTTTTTTTCTTCAAAATATAGCCGCTTAGAATTTTAAACATTAACGTTTGAATGAGGAACGAGGGAACCCACACAAAACATGTAATTAAGAGGTTTGAAGTGATGCCTCGACGACGTGTAGGAATGTATATTTACTACTAATAATTTTCTTTTAAAAATATGCACTAACACCCACTTCCTGCAATGGCAAAATTGGCGGTTAAGAAATGTTCCGCTGCTGTTAGATACGTGCATGTTGATCATCAACTGGGTGGAGTTTGAATGAGATTGCTCAATACGTAAAATGCAGAGCATATAAAAAATCAAAGTATATACCTTCCTGCTCCTGTTTATCAGTTGAGCACTCTCTGACTATATATCTCTGATTATAAGCCAATCGTGAAATATTTGTTACGACTCGTGGATGTACTTTTTGGCATCAATGTGGTTGTAATGAAGGCAAGTTTACCACCATCTGCATATTACCTTCCGCAACATTAAACGGTGTGTGGTGATGTAACACTGTGCTCATTAATAAAAAAAAATATGCAAGAACTATATTTCTCATTCGTATATATTAGAAAATATTATTAGAAAGCCGGTTACCTATGTCCACTATACAGTATATATTTCAGTTTTTCCTTTCCGCCCCTACTATATGCGAGTCAAATTTGACTGTAAGTCGCGCTGACATTTTTCTGATATCTACTCTATCAGACAATCCTACTTCAGACGCAATCAAATGTATGACCTGCCCAGATTTTACGCGTTAAAACAGCAATCGGTAATCTTGTACAAAGAGCGTCGGTGTAACGAATCCTAGCTTGCACGTTAACATATAAGGAATAAACCGTGACCTTGTAGACGAGGCTATTGCGATAAAGCAAGTGATAAATTCAGCACGCAATGGAGACCACAATGTACAAATGTGATGTGATCAAGCAAAATGAGCCAGAAGTCGCAAATATTGATTTTGAGATATAACCAAACAAAGGAGAAATGTCTTTTGTTTCCTATTGTTTTTGCCACCCTTCAACTGATTATATCTTTGGAATTAATTGGTCAATTTCAATGGGGGTTTCAGCAAAATGTAGCTTTTTAAATGGTGCACACATCGAGTCTAACCGACTGCAGACTCATTTTGCTTGATCCCACCACAAATGGGCAGAGGGACGCTCAGTCACACGGACACTGTATTTCATGACACCAGTGTAAGAGTGTCCTAGTTTGCACGCAAACATAAACGGAATAAACCGTGGTGACCTTGTAGACGAGGCTATTGGGTATTGTGCTGCAGGATTTGATGTCTGCTGTGGGACTCTACATCATAAAACTCACTTCACTAATTCATGATACCGACAAGTTTCCTCAAATGTGATACCCAACCCTATTGATGATTTATTCTCTTTGACAAGTCAGGTACTGTTTTTGTAGAAATTATAGCGATATGTGATATTTCAGATCCGGGTATAGAGTTGCTGGTGAAAAGAGACACTTAATTACATTGAAATGATCAGGGATTCTCTCTAATCCATGTGTTAGGAAGGGCATTATTGGTTAGTATGGGTTCAAACAAGTTCAGTTTAATTGAGATCTGTGACAAGCAATATTTGAAACAGTGGTTTCGAAAATAGCTCTATTTTTACTTTAGCATAAAATCTCATAAAGAGAACAACAAAATAGCGTGCATTCCTTGTCGGCCAGGATGTTCATCTGTATGGCGTAAATCGTCAACTGGATAGCCCAGTTACCTTATTCAAATATTTTAGAGGTTCAACTTACCGTAATGTTCAAATGATCACGAATTCTAGGGTTTAGGATTAGGGTTTAGAATTAGGGCTACGATTAGAGCAATGCTCTAGTTTTAGAGTAAATTGTCTAGTGTTAGGGAATGGGTTCTAGGGTTAGGGCTAGAGGAATGGTCTGCACTGTTAAAAATTTCCGTAATTAAGAAAACAGATTTTCCGTAAATTACGGAAACAAAAAACATAAAAAATAGCTAAAAATGTTAATTTACGGAAATATTTCAAAAATTTCTGGCAGCAATATTTCCGGACTTTTTTTTTTTTGGTTCCGTAATTTTAAATTACGGAAAATTCTGTTTTTTTTTTTTTTTTTTTTTAGAGGTTCAACTTACCGTAATGTTCAAATGATCACGAATTCTAGGGTTTAGGATTAGGGTTTAGAATTAGGGCTACGATTAGAGCAATGCTCTAGTTTTAGAGTAAATTGTCTAGTGTTAGGGAATGGGTTCTAGGGTTAGGGCTAGAGGAATGGTCTGGGGTTATGGTTACAAATTACGTAATTAAGTACATGGTCTAACGTTTTACCACACACTTACCTTCGGACACACTACCAAGGTAATCCCTAATTTTTGCCGACAAGAATGTGATCGATTACCGATCGAGTGGACTTTGAACTTATGCGGGCACATTCCTGAACAAAGCTGGGCATGGGCGCTCTCACTGCATTACCGCATTTGCACGTGCACGCACCCCGTTTTCTAAAACTCCTAACTTACAAGGAGAATATAATAAAGAGTTTCTTCTGAGTGAGTTTTGATTGATATTGCAGTTCCAGGTCGCGCCTTCTTGGAGCGAGTGTGAATTAGTACGAGTTTGATGATGGAGTGACTCCATGTTGATAAGAAGTTCCGAGGGCGTCTTGGTGATGTGATGGTTTAGCGTGATTGGGCACACCCGGCATTTTCTTCCGAGGATTGGTGTCAGCCAATACGCGTCTCTGCGCTCTAGATTCGACAAGCCTCGGGAACTTTATACAGCAGCTCGGTGAGGCCGCCCAACTAAAATCATCAGGGCACCAAATCTTTAGGATGGTTTCCTTTTCCATGGCTGATCATGGATATCTGAAAAAAGAAAGAATAAAACACCCCTTTCCTTCTTCACAGCTATATGAAAAAATCTCTTTATGTATACGAAGGTGGGTGTAAGCAGTTTGGGCGGGGTGAAAATTGAACTTTGGGCAGCTCACACGATGAGTTCACACTGAGTATTACCTTTTTAAGAGGGTACTTTTTCGCAAATTGAGAAGTGATGAAGGGTTGCGCGTGCGGTTTCTTCACTCTAAATTACTCATTGCGTCAATACACAGTATTTTACTGTTTCACGGCTTTTCAGCTTCCCAATTTACCAATAGTATGACCGTCCAATAATTGGAATCTTAGTTGAAGCAATACGGTCAAAACACATGATTATTTTATTAGGTGACATTTCACTTCCTAAACGAGACAGCCGTTACGATAGTGGATGATACGCCCTAAGCATTGCCGCCTTTACCCACGGAACAAACAACGCTTCCTTAAAAATTTACAGCAACGTTCATAGATCAGTGGCTATGCCCTAGACAGGCAAACAAATGATTACAACAAGGGTGCATCCTAGAGCCCAATAATGCAAAGCTACCCGAGGTAATCCAAATTCGGCAGCTCACACACGTTTTTACATGGCGTACACATTGTGAGTGAGGAATACCTAGAGGGGGTATCAGAGAAAAAGGCAAATCGATAAAGATTACAGGTAGAACGCTAAGTACCTTTTTAAAACTAAAGCGTACAAGAGAGTCCATGTAGACCCAACATTTTGTTTTTCGCGCGCCATGTTTTAACGCTAAATTATTTTTGTCCCAAAATTTTATGCAATTGCCTGAATATCACTTGTGCATATTTTGGTGGAAAAAACTAAATCGGTCATAAATGCCCAGATTCGTGGCGCTATTCAAAACTTGTTTTGCTCCTTAAATTGTACTGGAGTAACTTTTAAACTTAATATTTATTTCAGTAAATTTATTTATGTTCTCCTATTATGAGCCAAATTTTATGGAAAAAGGTCCTTTGGGAAAGTATTGTTGTTTTTATTTTTGGCGGAAGAATTTAGCGTGCGTCATAAAAATTGTTTTTGGACCACCATTTTGATAAGGTACAACCGAATTTCCTTTTTTTCGTTTTGTGGTCGTGTTACAAAAAATATCCTGGTTAGGCGATGGTTTATTTAATCTTACGGTATCACTTTGAAATAATTGAGAGAAATATAGTGAAAAATTTCCTAATGTCTCTTTAAATACGTTTAATCGTAGTTTTTTTCAGTTGGCCGGGTATCTGATCGTGTCTGACCGGATGTCAAACAGATTATCCAAGCCACTTGACGCGGATCTATTGCCATCGTAAATGATATCACATCTCCGATGAGGGGATTTACCTTTTTTATGTACCAGGTCATTTCATCGATAACACAAAATAACGTTAAAACATGTTTTGTATGTCGCTTAAAGTAGATCTTAAGATATATGTGAAATTATATAAAATTATTTTACTAGATCCTTTTGAGTGATAACAAGATGATGTTTTGGTGTAATTTATACAGTTTTATGGGTGTTTGGGGGCTTTGGTTTAAATTGAATAATGATTATAAAAATGTGAAGATGTCGAGGTATTGCGATGTGATTCTGATATAAAAATTGTCATTCAAATTCTTGTCACATTACTTCGCCTCTATGCTTGTCAATGTTTTCATAATATTATATAAAATTATTTTATGTTAACGTTTTCAACATTGTATATGTTAGTATTATTTAATGTTATTGATGTAGTGACTTCTAGTCCGTGGTATATTTAGCTCTCCAAAATTGTATAATCATATTTTGCATATTACACACGGTAGTAATTAATGTTTTGCTTCTTAAATCCAATATCTTAGACGCACTTCACAACTAAAACTAAAACACAGCACTCAATTTAAAAAATCAACTAGAGATTACACGTACATATTCTATGTTTGTTTAAATTATTGTAGGTGACATTCCGAGCTCTGCAACAGAGAATCCTTCGTTTGTCAGTTTACGATGTCGACCGTTCCAAGCGACATAAGCTCATCGGCCATGCTATGTATCCGCTAAAAGATCTCGACTACGAGACCCATCAAAAGGTAGTCATGTGGCTGGACCTTGAAAAAGAAGTACAGGAGGTAGGTTACGTACACAAATTTGTACACATTTAACAAAAATATTACAAGGTATTATCTGTTTTTACTTTAAACTTCAGTGCAATACAGTTAGCAGCATGGCACGTTTTTTAGAGCTGATCTATGTTCTTGCAAAGAGCACAGATGTAAGTTAAGCGTTTTGTACTTTTGAGGTCTACAAAATGTAATCATCGTCGAAGAAATCAATTTGGTCATGGCCTTCTCTGGACTCGCTGAGTGCGAGGTGGCCGAGCGGTCTAAGGCGCTGAACCGTCGGCAGGGTAAAAAAGATCGACCGAGCGGCCCTGGTTACTATTTGTTTGTGTTATGGCCTTGCATATGTGGTATAAATTGGGTGCGAACATTCCTTTGGGAAAGTTGTTTCCGTAAGGGTCCGTGGACCCCCCCCCCTTGTCCACCAACCGGAGAAGGAAGATCATGTCCACTTAAATGTTAAACAGTTACATGGGATTTATTGGCTCAAGTGATGAAATTCTCTGCACTTTCTTGTCAGATTTCTGACTTGAGATAGTTTAGCTGATTTGTTTTAATATCATAAGCTTTATAAAAGTAAATGATGACCCCATCTCTGCGACATACCGTTACGGGCTCAAGTATCAAAGAAAGTTCATTTTCAAACATGTTCAGATGCCCGTTTTAAAGATACCATCATATTGCCATCAATGTAAACTTCTAAAGAGTCAGCAATGAACAACACTCTGTGATCTATGGTTACAATATTAAAGGTCAAGGGGGTCAATTATCTAACACACTATCATGTTGGCACCAATGGAAAAAAACCTGTAAAAAGTAACCTGACCCCCACTCTGTGACCATCAGTTATGGCATCAAATGTCATTTATCAACATGAAAATCTCAGATGTATCTATCTTATTTGGTTAACCCTCGTCTACCTGAGCCATTTTTTGTAACAAAACTCCCGAAGGGGGGGGGGTGGTTACCACCCCCCTGTGATTTTCGTTACTGAACACCCGATTCCTGTAAATTTGGTACCAAAGGATAGCTTAGAGTTTCTTCTTTCCATTAGTACAAAAATAAGTACAAACATCCCCATTATGACGTCACATGACGTCATATGTTGAGGATAATTCGAAAATACTGACAATACGGAATATTAGGGTGGAAAATTGATATTTCGCAATTTTAGCGACTCAAACACCTTATTATAGCTCTTAAAATGCTGTCATATATAAAACTAGTCATTTCCCATCAAGTAGAGTCAAAAAACCGCATGAAAATCTGATTTTCCTAACGTTTTTGGCGAAAAATTGAATTTTTCACTGTGTGTCTATGGAAATGGCAGTTTTGCTGACATGCAAAACTTTATGACGTCGTTGTGACGTAATGCTAGGCATGTTGTTACTCATTTTGGAATCAATGGAAAGAGGAGGACCATAGCTATCTATTGGTCCAAAATCAAGTGTCTGTGATGTTCCTGTGCTGTGTGAGGATGTTACCACCCCCCCCCCCCATCCATCACTTTGGGATCACCCTGTATCTTACCTATACCCCGGTGGATGTTTGTTTTTGGATTAAAAGCAGCGCCCGTCAATAACAATTAAATAAAATAATTTGGCACCCAAAAAGGGGGGTTTAGCAAGCTGGGGAAAAAACCTGAAGGGGGGTGGTAACCCCCCCCCCTTCGGTAGACGAGGTTAACAATGCTACCTCATGGTTCAACTTAACCACTTTTGCTCTCGACCTCTTATGTGCTTATGCTCTACACGACAAATTATATGCAAATTAGCTTATTTTCATAAATACAGTATTTCTTGCTAATAGCCTATATTTTTAAACACCATCTTTCATATTGTACCAATACTGCCAGGTGTAGTAATATGAGTAAACGGAGTATCGCCCTGTTTCGGGTGCATCTCAACAGTTCTTCTCCCTTTGGCGTTAAGTAACACGAGTTATATATTTACACATTTCTATAATTGGGCTAAACTAATTTGTAGTTTCTTAATCCGTCGTTGTTTAAATCAACGTAAGCATGAATGAATCTGCGGTTTTGTTTTACTGAGAGAATTAGTTGAGCACGGAGGGTTTAGTTATACAAGATTAGTAACGCCGGCAGACATCTTGGACAAAAGTAGTTGGCACACCTAGTGAAAAAATTTGCTTTTACATAGCACTAATTGGCCAATTTAAAGGTAAGAATCGACTTTTTTAGTTGTCAAACTTGAAGCTTTTATATCTATAAAAACCTCCTTCCCCACCATTAAGGTTAAGTGTTGGTTCACAATTCAGGTACGTACTCTTTTACTCGGGGACAGGGGAGCGATTTTACAGTACGGTAGAAAAGTGGGCAACACTTTGTCCAAGATTGTTAGCTTCTCTTATCGTGTCCAAACCACTGTTTTTATGGTTAAAATGAGCCAGCCAGAGGTTGGGTTTGGTATAACGGTATGGCTGCTTCACTGAATTCCGCAAGGTCCTGTTGTGCATTGTTGCTCCAGCAGTGGGCAGACCAAGAGATGTTCCATCGTCTGGTGGTGCTGTTCCACAACTACAGGTAGTGCCATTCTAGTACCCCACTGTGGCAAGAAAACCCTTGAGCTTGGCCAAATTCTGGTTCTCCATCGTTGCGGCATCGACATTCAGCCCATGAGGAATCGCCTCTAGGTGGGAGGAGTCAACCAGGTTTCACTATAGATGTTACTTGGTTGATGGCAATTCTTTCTTTCCACAAGGGCGCTCTCTTACGCTCCTTAGAGGACTGTTTCAAGGGGTTTGGACTTTGCTTTAGAAACTTTCTCTGGATTTAGGCGGTGGCAGGAGGTATCGGTCCAGACATAGGTGCTTTCACATTAGATATTTGGCAGATACGCTCTTGCATGCTCGCTATGGCTAGAAACGGATGTCTGTGGAGCAATTTCTGGCTGTGTAAAATTTTCGTGGTCGGATGACGAGGCATCCTGTGATAAAGTTATGCAGGAGGCGTTTAACGATGAATCAAGCCTTATTGCATGTAAAGCTTAGAATTTCTAAACACATTTCGTCAACGTAATCATAGAAACGATTTAAGCATAAGATGATGTTGATAAGTATTATGATATTTAAAAGCTGTCATTGAATTTATAGTGGTCATTCAAGAAAGGACGTGAGCAAACGTTTCCAAGTATAGTGAATATACGAATCACAATTGACAATATCTTCTCTTTAGTATTGGTTAAAATTTTTGTTTTTTAATTTTATACAGAAGCGTCATCTGAATTGGGCGATATTCATTTTTCACTCTGCTATAACAACGGTTTGGAACGTTTAATGTTGTAATCATAGAAGCTAAAGGTCCAAATTATTAGAGGGATTCCAAAACGTAGGTGAGTGTACAAAAAAAACTAGTTCCTTGAAGTGTAGTTGTTAATATCTTTATTTTTACATCTTAACGCTAAAAAAAAAAACCGAAACAAATAACACCTTATTGTTGAGGTCTTGAATTATATATCGTAATGTTGGTGATAATCACAAACTTAAAATATATGCAGTTGGCACAAAAAGTATCTCGGCATGTGTTTCGATCAGTATTTTGCCAAAGTCCGATATTTTTGAATGTTCGAATTTTTCGTTGCCAAGGTCTGCTCATTCATTTAAAAAGCGTGCAAAATTGTTGAGATAGAACGCTGAAAGTTGTAAAACCTCCAAACCAAAGTTGCAGTTTTTGGCTTTTAATGGTCAACCGTGTGTGGTACAACGCATAATACGTGTGTTGATTTTTACACAATGCCATTGAAAACTCAAAGCTGCAAATTTTGGTTTGGGGGTTTAAGTCTTTCAGGCGTTCTATCGCCAGCAATTTTTGCACATTTTTTACAAGCAAGTTGTTAATGAAAGAGCAACAAAAAATGTGATCTTGAAAAACTTTTCTAATGATGGTCTTGGCACAATACTGATCAAAAAAATGCCGAGATCTTTTGCGTCAAGATTGTGGCTTACGGTGACTATATTTGGGATTTCTTGGCGCCACAACAAAAAACAGAGTGGTAGAAAAAACACTCCCGCCATTTGTGATAAGCTGCGGGGCTACATGTAAAAAACCTACTATAGACCTATGAGGCCAGCTTACAGTACTGGGGGGGGGGTAGTTGGCATCAATAAAATAAAGCAAGTTTAAGTATAGATTCTTTTAAGTCAGCTCTTGTTTCATTAAATTTGCTTAAAATTATTTTAGTAAATCTTCCACAGAGTGTCCGGTCCGAGCGCACGTGGTCGTTTGAAAAAAATATACAAATTCGACCGGAATTCAACGACCGGGCGACCGTCCCGCATTACCATGATTACTAGGCAGACCTTTGTAACGTTTTATGAATCACTGATTCTTTTAGACATAAAGCTTAGATTAATCAGTAAGTCTGTTCATCCTTATTCATTACTTACCGTACACTAACAACAGGAGTTTTAATAAGTCTTTAGTAGGTAGTAGTATTAGTAGGCTTACCTTGTGCATGATGTATATGATATATGAATATATTATATATATAATCACATTGAATTAGTCTAATGGTGTGAAAAATTGTTTCCGAAAAATGGCGAAAAAAAAATTATTAAGCTTTCGAACTATGTGCTCGTCATGGAAAACTAAAATATACAAATACCAACAAAATAACAAAAACAATATGATAAATTATTAAAAAGATTTCATTGGTCGCGAAAGACTTAAACGAATAGATTAAAAATAGTTCATGCATCAACAGTAATTATTATAATACCATGTCCCAAATCCCAATATATTTGATAGCACCAAGTAGAGTATACTTAATGTGCGTGGAGTATATTAAAATGATCATAATTGACTGTATTTTATTATATTTTAAAATATTATTATATAGAACCACGAAATTTCCTTTAATATGTGATTGGCATCACAAAACGACTCACATATTGAATACGATCAACAAACAATCATTGCATTCATTTTTATATAATAGACAAAAGTTTGTCTTTTTATATTAAATATATAGAAACATACCAATTTAATTGTAATGATAAAGTACACTGCGTTCTATATCCCTTAAAGACACTATCAGTGATTCCGCAAAGCAGTCAAATCATTTTAAAATTTTCTGTTTTTTTTTTTTTTTTAATTCTTGTATATTTCTCATAAGTTATTTTTGCAACTAAAATGATACAAAGGGAAGAAAACAGCAGTGTTCAAGATATGAATCCCCATTCAAATACTTGTTGTAGAAAGTGTCCGTACGACAGTAATGACTAAAATATCCGAATTTGTCCTTATTAGGTTGCTTTCAGACTTAGCACTTGCAGGGTATAGGTTAAAGTACCTAGACTTGTTATGAACATGCAAAAATCTGATTTTTGATTTTTTTTTTCCAATTTCCTGATTTAGCAATCCCTGATAGTGCCTATTAATTCCCTGAATTGCCTTTTTTTGCCACTTTTCAAAAATACGGAGCGGGACCCTTGTCTTGTGTTAACGGGGAAACGCTCCTAGATCTAACAACACAAATACTGCTACCTCTTTTTTTTTTTTTTTTTTGCGGGTGATCTTCATGTTGCTAGTCATTTGCTAGGTGCATTAGGGTTTGGGTTTGTCATATCAGTTGGCACATTGAGTATAAATAGATTCAATTGATTAGTCGTAGTTGAATATTAAGAAAAATGTTGACGGAGGCATCATGATATTCCTGTCTTGTACATTTCACAAACAAAGGTTTAATGTGTGTAAATCCCAAAGCAATAGAGAAAAAAGGGGTGTGCTTACAAAACCTGCCACATCTAGTGTTATTTTCAAGTCGCTTTCTTCATTTGTAACACATGAAGATATTAGATGTGTTATATAAGCAACAACAAAATGTATGATAATGATTGCATTATGGTCAAGGTCATCTTTAATCCTTGCAAAATGTCAACGACTAAAGCAAACCCATAGTACAGGCTAGCTTCAGGGCAGGTGATAGCTTCATGGGAGTGACAAGAAAGGTCCCTTGTTGATTGGCAAATGCATCTTACCCATCTCACTAGTATGCTTTGTTTTTGCTCTTTACTTTTACTTCTCTAAATCTATAAGTTTCAAGAAAATACACAGGTTTCGTTACATGACGGCTCGATCATTATTCGAAAAATGATAACTAGTCGAAGACAAGTATTTAACTTGTATGTATGAAAGAGAATTTGTCACTAGAATTACTTTTGGGCTGAAAAATTTGAAGGAAAAATTCGTCCATGGTTTCAAAATGCAGTAAAACTAGTAAATTAATGAAAATATGGCTGAAATCCAAGATGGCCGCTGTGAAGCTAGTGTTTTTTTATGTGCTCACAAAAATAGTCATCAGAAGAAAGTGGAAACAAGCCATTGACAGGTTGGATATGAAAAGATAATTGAAAGGATTAATTGGAAGACTAAAAAACAAATTTGAATAAAAAATTCGTCTTTGGTTTCGAAAAAATCCACGAAATCTAGGAAAAATGGTCAAAAATCCAAAATGGCGGATATGCAATAAATGATCAGGGCTGAAACATGTGAATAATACCAATGCTAATTCGTATTTCTTTGTTTGGAACAGAAAGCTACGCAAAAGTGGGTATAATGAGTGCTGGTAAAATGATCAAAACCAAGAAGACGGAGGTTGTGAAGAAAAACAGCAGTCCTACGTACAACGAGTCATTCCATTTCAAAGTACCCAATGGCAAAATTAGACACAATAAGTGATCTATAAACCATCAGTGCCAATGCACAGCAATAAAGGTAGTATAATACTTTATATTTATCTTGAGGCCAAAGGTTCACTACTGCATGGTCAATTAGGTATTTTTGCACATCACAGATATTTCAACATGTTGGAGGGGAGAGGTCGAGTTAACTAAAGGGAAGTTAATGGCATGAGCAAAAATTCCAGGCTATATTAAAAACAGGGTGTTCAAAACACATCAAAGACCGATCGGTAGTGTGGTAGGACTTTCATATAGCATATAGAAGTCCAATTGATGCAAATGAGGTATTGCCATTCATTCCGTCAAGCACTAAACTGAGCACGTATACGCGTCTCACGGAATCATTGTAATCCTCATTTGCATCAGTGACTTCTTATATGAAACGTCTGCCGTATTCGTGTCCTCCATTTTACATCTTTAAGTAACATATCCTAACGTATGTGGTATTATCGAAAAGCTTTTACTTAAATAATTTACTGCAAAAATCATTCCTATCGGTTAGGTATAGGCCGAGGTACAGTCTTTCATTCAAGTGGTCGGTTTTGTGCTCTAACCACTGATTCACATCAAATGCACGGGAGTCAGTGAAGCAAATCACTTTCAAAAAAAATTATAGGGTATGCCTATGTTTATCTTAATGAAAAAAAACATCTTTTTAAAGAGGTCACATTTTGGTCTTCAAATAAAGACAATACATATTAGCATTTTCTTACCTCAAAAGCTGACACTGATTCTTGCTTCTCCATATGGAGTGTTCATGCAAGTCTTCCAGAAACTGATACATGACTAAGTTGCTTTATTTTTAAGATGATTTCATGAGTAATAAGGAGTAAGAAATGGAGAAGGGTAATCTTTGGCCCAATTTCCTTTTGAACAGTGACTCGCTTCGCCGAGCGCCGTTCATAATATTGTGAATCCGTAGATAAAGCGCAAAACTGAACACTTGATTCAGAAGATTGTAGCTAGGCATATACCTTAGCGATGGAATAATCCTTGCACTATATTAAAGCTAATAAAACCACATATGTTGGGATATAACTTACTTAAAGAGACACTGTTAATTTGAAAAATAGTACGCCCCAAGAGTTTCCAAATGGATATTTTTGCATAGTTGTAAAGCTTTTATATACATTAGCCCTCACATGAAATGACTAAGCCAAATCAGCAACCTTATGGGTAAACAGAACGATTTTATAATAAAATCACTCCGGAGTGATTGTATTCAACAAACGACGGAAATGGCGTAAAACAAAAGACCTTTGTGGTTTTAATATCAATAAATACGAGTACATGATATTCATGTAACATACACAAAAGTTAGCCTACAAACTACCTTGATGTTTGTAGCTTCTTATTAATGTCCCTATCTGTTTTAGGTATGTTATTTCTATATTTAAAATATATCTGCATTCTTTCAATGATCCAGACCATCATTTGAGGGCAAAATGAATTGATTTTATATGTTGTGAAAATGTGCCAGTGCCGCTTTAAAGACGATAAAGGCAAGCACAAACAATGCCCACTTTTATAATCATGGTCTAATCATGTCAGCAGCCCAAAACATTAATTCATAATTTAGAATTCGTACAAATTCCATTCAGAGTCCCATGTTTACCCCCTTGTTTTTTAGCCATCGGGGAATGGGGAAATGGAGCAAATGTCGTCCGTCGCATGTCATCCGTCCGGACACAAGTGTGGCTTACAAACGGAAGTTATCAATTCTATTTCAATCAAACTTTTCGATCTTTGAAGCCCACTTCACACTCGGAGTGTCACATATATCCCTAACGTCCCTTAACTGCATTTAAATGCACCTTTGAAAAAAATCATGGAGCGGACCCTGTCTTGCCCTGTTCCTGCCCCTAGATCTAAAAAGAAAAATAACGCTACCTCCTTTTTGCGGTGATTGTCAGATTTTCTTCTAAGGACGTTAGGGATATACAATTGCAGTCCGTCAGGGGTACATGCAGGTTTTATCTGCTGCATTTTAACATAGGTCAACTATCAAATAGTTTGATACAACAACATTTCAACTTCCAACTGCATCTTGGCCAGAACACGGCGTATCCTTGGTTAACATATTCATGAGTTAGACTACAGTAAAGACACTTTCACGGAATAAAGCTATGCAATCCTGTTAATCCTTTGATCCTTTTATAGAAGATTTCGTGCAGTCTGGTTACTCTAACGCATTATAGAATATAAACAATTAAGGAGACTGGAGAAAATCTTGGTAATACATCTTTTCAATTCTACATATATTTATTTTACCCGAACCTAGTTCCTATAAAAGAAAACATTGGCATGCACTATTTTACTTGTGCTATCTACAGCAATTACAAAACCATGACGGAAGGACCTTTGTTATTGAAACACCTTTCATAAAAACCCAGACCTGATTCAATGAACCCTTACTGTTGTTTCAAGGGAAATCTGTTGGGCCTGTGCAGCAAAAAAAAAACAGATTCCGAAATCATGCCGTGTGCCTTTAATGTGTCAACGATAATATTGATTTCATTCCACAAGATATTATCGTTGTGGTCAACTGTAGCATAAAGGAGGAAGATGTAAGCGGAGATAAAAACTAAAAATGCAAAAATGATTTTCAAATAAAGAAATAACAGAGTCGAGGAACTCGAGTACAGCCATAATTAGCGGGGAATGGCGGAGGTAGGATAGCATAAGAGAGTGGGGAATAGAGCGGCAAGTCCTGGGCTACGGTCCCTGGTGGCATAAACGGATATCGCATTGTGGCGGTCAAGTGCTTCGACTAAAAGCACATTCAGCGAAGAAAAACGACTTCATTCCACCGATGAAGAATTAAACATATGGACGTACGTCACGTGCGTGCTCGTGAGTGCACTCCAAAATGTAAATGATGTAAAGTAAAGACACCGGCGTATTTATCCAGGGATGTTATTTGCCGGGAAAATAGCTTAGACACTTTTACCCGTGGTATTAGACAAAAACATTCGGCAGAGTGTTTACCCGGACTTGCCCAAATGCTCCAGGATATGAGCGATATTTTACTTACTTTTTGTTGACTTTGCTTTTAGCAGCATTTATCGAGATTTTAGTTATTTCCTTCTCACCGAAAATGTCGTCAGATGGCGAATCACTAGATACAGGGACTCACCTGCCGAAAATACTGATTCCGAGAAGGCGCGAAAGAAGTAACGCATGAAATGCATATAAGCTTGACAGAATAGGCTTTTAACTAACCAATTTATACGCCGCCTCACGAGTTAATAAGCCCGCGTAACCTAGTTCAAATTTGTTAGTAATGCATGTAATCTCGCTTCGCATTATTATGGCAAAGAGTAAAAGTTATTTCAACATGAATTAGAACTGCATATGGAAACGCATTTTAGGTTTTTAGTAATCTGTAAAATTTTCACAGGTATCTGTGATCACAATATTGTGCACGTAACCAGGGTTCTCTTCTTGGAAAGTGTATTTTAAGGAGGCGAGAACATATCTGCTAATTCGCTGAAAAAAAAAAAAAAAAAAAACAAATGCTCCAGGATATGAGCGATATTTTACTTACTTTTTGTTGACTTTGCTTTTAGCAGCATTTATCGAGATTTTAGTTATTTCCTTCTCACCGAAAATGTCGTCAGATGGCGAATCACTAGATATAGGGACTCACCTGCCTAAAATACTGATTCCGAGAAGGCGCGAAAGAACTAACGCATGAAATGCATATAAAGTGCAGAATCGGCTTTTAACTAACCAATTTATACGCCGCCTCAAGAGTTAATAGCCCGAGTAACCTAGGTCAAATTGTTAGTAATGCATGTAATCTCGCTTCGCATTATCATGCAAAGGTAAAGTTATTTCAACATGAATTAGAAATGGCATATGGAAACGCATTTTCGGTTTTTGGATTTTGTAAAATTTTACAGGATCTGTGATTTAACCAATCTTGTGCACGTAACCAGGGTTCTCTTCTGGAAAGTGTATTTTAAGGAGGCGAGAACATATCTGCTAATTCGCTGCCTTTCCTTTTCTCGTATAGATCACACTTCAGAGACAGGCTTTTTACCTCTTAATATAGCAATTTCATCAACATAAATTGCCATCGTGCGTCTCGGGGAGAGCTCTTGTAGATTGTTTGGTAGGATATATTCCACCCAAAGTGGTTTCTAGGGAGCGAAAAATCTCTTGGACATGTAAGGGACTTGGGAATCCATATTTGGTCAACAGTGGTTAAAATCAATGATTAATAGAGCTTGAAATGTAAATAGAACTGTAACGCAACAAAATTGTTCGCTCTAAATGTGACTTTTGAAACTGAAATGAAGTGCATCCATAGGCCTAAAAAGCAATATCATACAAGCGTTAAGATGGGTCTTGGGAGCCTATAAGTTGCGAATTTCAATCTTGTCCCGTTCTAAAGACACTGACACATTTGGCATATACGGCGCCCTCAATTTAGTCAAAACTGAGGTTTTTGCATATTGCTTTAACATGTGATAATCAACAGCCCTCTTTTCTCTGAATTGGTGATTAATAAAGCTCAACTGAAATACAAGAAATTATTCATCAGAGCTGTGTAAATTTCGCAGTGAACCCTTCCCACTGGTCCATCCTACTGGTCCATGACCTATTTATTTATGTTATCTTTGCCTTTAAGGTCCTCGATTTACTAGTAGTATATAAATGTAACGTTTAAAACGAAGATCTTTCGACTGACAAGAAAGGAAAAAGGCTAGAAATGGTCAACTGACCTTGTCTTGAAACTAGGGCTCTTTTAGGGGACTTAAGCCCATGATATACTTCCAGTCGGAGCGAGCGATTTCTGCGCGTGAGCATGCGTAACACTTGATCTTGGGTCAAAATCCGGTATTGCGCATGCCAATCGCTCGCTGCGACTGGAAGTATATCATGAGCTTTATAATATTCCTTGGTGTAAAACTGTTTCGGAGCTCAATGCAAATCCCAATCGTTCTATTTCAGCTATTTTAAGGAAGTTTGTATTTTGCTGAAAATTTGTCTGTGTCAGTTTAATTAAGCGAGGTGCAGTAAAACTAAGGAGAGAGCAGTCATGACACTAGCAGCTGTCAGTGATACTCGTTACTTAAAAAGATATGACGTTAGATAATATCGTATATACTGAAGGTCAGGTCAACTTCAAGCAGATATAACGAATCTTCATTTTTAAAAATGGTGTAGGTTCTGGAATGTTAATTTCTTACATCAAGTTAAGCACCTCGGCGGGTGTGTTTAGCGAGTTTGGTAGAAACGCCTTTAAAGCGGCACTGTCGCAAAGCTCACAGACCGGTCAAACAAGATTCATGCCGCGAGAATCGACTCTAGTGTTTGTTTTCTTGTGTTACACGCCATTTCCGCGTCGTCTGCTGAATTAATGTCGCCGGCGACATTAATTATAAAATCGTTCTGTTTACCCATAAGCGCGCTGATTTGGGCTTAATAATATCAGGTGAGGGCTAATGTATATAAAAGCTTTACAACCATGCAAAAATATCAATTTTGGAAAATCTAAGAGGGCGCACTAGTTTTCAAATGTGGGAGTGTCTCTTTAAAACACCCATTTTTTTGTATATTCAACAGATTTAACAATAATTTTTTTTTGCTGAAGGACCTGGCAAGATAAGCAGAGAGAAGCGCCCTCAATAGTTGTAACTAGGCTAATGAATTGTCATTTTGCGATATTGCGTGTACATAGGACTCGGTTTGCATGAGGTATTCATGCTTTCCTCTAATATTGCCATAACAAGCTAAAAACCTGGAAAAACTACAAATTGTGAGCGGGGTTTGAGTTCTAAATAATTCATACTATTCAAAATCTCACTTGAGATGTATATTCATGATATATTCAATGATGACAGAGTTACTATAATATGTTGCATTTGCTATGGTTCACAGCTCAGGGAAAATCTGTGGACTAATACTAATGTCTTGTGCAAAGTTTTGTTCATGATCAATACGAGTGAGTTCTGGTATACAGTTTACTTGTTTTGGTATAGTCAGCATGCCAGCTATTATACTTTGGAATAGCTACATTCACTAATAAAACATCTTCCCATGGCGAAGTTCATAGCTTTCATTCACCAATGCATTGAGCAAATACGCGCCCTCTGTTTCTTAGTCATGAATTTTATGATACCCCCCCACATGGCATGGCGAGCTTTGTTAACAAGTGCAGCATCCAATGCTACTGAACTCAGCCCGTGATAATTAGAATGCCTTACCTCATAGTGTATTGGGGGAGGTCAAACATGAATGAATGCATGTTTATGCTCTTCTTTCTAATTTTATGCACACCCTCGATGAGAAATTAATTTAAAATGAACCCCAACCACCCTACCCCCCCCCCCCCCCCCACCCAAAGAACGGGAAAGAAACTTACAGGGTAGATTGATTTATCATACACATCAGCATAATAAATCTCCTTTCCGTTCTTAGGGGTGGTAGCGGGATTTATAATAAAATAATGATTTCCAATTGAAGCCTACGTTAAAATTCCTCTAAATTGCCATTTTCTTCAAAATAGACATTTCGTGTTTTACAAAAGTTCTGATCAGAAACTTTTCCCATTAAGTGGTATGAGTTAAAATGGTACCAGATACCGCAATGTCAAAACTGAGATCGCTTCTCTCTGCTTACCCTGTCCAGGCCCTTTACAGTCTATGTCAGCGTTTTTGGCTGAGAAATCGAAAGTATCTTGATATTCTTTAATTGTTGTAACTCGCCAATTCTTCCTCCGGAAATGTGTTCTGATTTACTTTAAAAAGAGATTTCATCAACAGATGTACTTTTAATAGAATATGCTGATTGGCTATATATTGAACGGCGTCCAATGGGCCGAAATGAATTTCTCCACTCAACAGAATTTCTTTCAACAAAGTAAAACTTCCAAAATAGATCAAATCTGCATTTAAGATTAGACACACATACAATACAAACACATACACACACTTCCATCATGTGACCAATTCTTTGTGCACATTATTCTCGATTTTGTAGCTGCCAAACACGGCCCAAGATGTAATTGAGAAGGGTTGCTTCAAACGCTTTGGCCGGCGGTTAATGGCAGCTGGTAGATGAACGGTGATTTCAGTGTTCCAGAAAAATACAACCGTTGTAGCCAGTTTTTAAATTGTCCGCCGTACTCATATCCTGAGATGCTAGTCTCTAGTTTTATAGTCCGGGGGGATGTACAAATCTAGAACCTACAGTCCGTCGGACTTATCTTACCAGGATTGAAAGTCTTGCACGTGGAGATGCCAAGTCCTGGTGGGCTATCACTCCTTAGGAATAAGTGTCCAAATATGAGACGGACTTCAGTCCTAGTAGATATTGTCGAACTTTCGAGAATGGACTAATCATCTTTATCATTTTTATAGGCATGGAGGCGCCACGGAGGGAAGGAGGAATTTTCGCCCCACCCCCCCCCACACATGTTAAAAATTAGTGCCAATGTTGAACATTTGGCTTTAAAATCAAAATCGCATTTTTTTTAGAGTATTTCCCTGACTCTGTTGGTCATTTCCATCGTACTCTTTTACCCCCCCCCCCCCCCCCCACACACACAGACACACCACACAACATTAAATTTGCTTCTTGAGCCCAGTCGTTTCAGTCATTATGGTTTCGTTGCTGAAAGTTGGATTTAGAGGTTTCGAAATATACATTAACCAAGGCGCTACATAATCCGCTAAAAAATATCTCCCCTCCTTGGCCATATCAAATACATTTCAATCTTACTCAACAGACCTCACAAAACTTGTGCTAACTAGAAACGCTATATTGAGCAACTTTTCCATCCACAAAGATGGTTGGATGACAGAAATTTGAGAAAAAAGCACTTGAATTTGAATATTTTATGGATTTTAGTTCATTCCGTTGGCCTTCATTCTCTTTCCGTCAGCAGACCACAATAGTTGTTTGCATGGGAATAGTAAAAGTAGCGTAGTGGATGTTTGTAACAGAGATGGACTAGTAATATTTAGCCGTCGTCCCCATTGCGACCAGAGCCGGTATAATTGCGATTTTTTATTGGAAGCAAGGCTGGCTAGGCTTTTGTATGCACTGATGATTTTGATGAGCACGCCTTGGTGTAGTATGGTCGTGGATGTCAACATAAAGGCTACTTACTAGTTCAAAGTAGTACCGCTATACCCATGATACATGTGTTTCTGTCAAAAAATGTCGGCTATATGCTCACACTCCACATTACCTGGGGCTATCTCCAACGAGCGATCATGGGCCAGTGGCGTGCATGGTGTATTACATACAAAGGAGTATCGTGTTACGTACTGCAACATGCACAGCCCACGTATACTCTGTTCGGTCTTGGATCATTTGAGTGGACGTAGCGGTAATTACGTGACTCTGTATTCGTTACTTTCGATTGTGCTGTCCTTAGTTTCACGGTGCGTGGGCGGCAATGGAAAGGCCAGCGTGTGTGTTTCTTCTAGTGATCTAGGGTGCAAAACCTAACGCGCACAGTGACGTCCACCCTCAAAACTTGAGAGATCGAAATGTAGGGAGTGCGGATAGAACCCGCTTCTAAACGCGGTTTTTCCTTTGCATAAACAGATGTCCGACGCGCCTAAAACGTTGCCATAACGCACTTACGTGCACGCACTTACGCGAATAGATTTGATTTGTCGCAACCATCAGCGGTAAGTGTTATGAAAAATGTGCACGGCAGACGTCGCACGCACGTGCACAAACTCTGGACTTGGAAGTACCACATACATTGAGGCGGAGCTGGTGCCACTGTGTAAAACCCCCACTGTATTGTTTTCGTTCTTAACCTGTCCTTTGTGACATACATCTGGTTGTCTGGAACATTCCTCTCATTTTCTTTCTAAGCCTGTATGCCACGATTTTGACGCAATCGTTTGCAGATTTTGACGTTGACGCAGGGGCGTGACTCACTAACAATTTACGTTTAGAACAGCAGGACTCATCCGACTCATTTGTCGAGTCCGAATTCATCGACTTGGACTCAGGCTCGGTGGACTCGGACTGCGGGTCTCATGGACATGAACCTCAGGGCCCCAATGCCATGGACTTCAGATTCCCGCTACTCAGACCTGCTGGACCCGGACTCAATTGAACCCCAACCCCAGTGACTCTGACATTCAACAAAAACTACTACAAACACACATCTATCTCCCAATACTGGCATACTAGTAGTTTGAATGATCAACCCAGATAACCATATTGTTTACATCACACATACCCGCCCCCTTCTTCTAGCAATTTATAAATATGCTGAAAACTTATCTAAATCAGAGAACATGATATTAATAGTAGTCCAAATGCACCATTCTCCACTATTTTTGTGAATGCCTAAAATCAGAAAGTCAAGATAAGTTGGAACTTGAATAGATTTCTTGTATGTGATTGTTTAACAATTTTACTACAACAATCAATGCACGAGCAGGCATGAAGCAGGCGGTTACACAACGCCAGAGACTTTAGGGAAAAGCGTGTGACGATCGTTACCGCGTGGAGTTTTTAATAGCTGATTGAAAGCCACGGGCTCTCTTTAGCAGCTATAATTGATAATGCGCATGCGCATAAACAGAATTGTGTTGCCTGTCAAGGAGTGGTCGCTGTTGACCGAATTGCTGAGATTAATGACCTTCACCGCCTGCTCGTGCCGTCGGTGTTATGTATTGATCAAAACTGTCGGGACGCTTTACATGACCTACCGTAAAATCGTCCGTTCTTCACCTCAAATTTCTCTCAAATTGCACTTGATCGTTTGTAGACAACCTTCCGAGAACGTTTCGAAGGTTTATTGGATAAACAAGCACGAACGAAAACCGCAAACCTTGTTTTGAACTTGCCTGCTATCCTAATCGTCCCTTTAGGAAAACATGCTACGACAGAAATTACTAAATCATTATCTTATTACATAAAGACGGCGTATTTGTCTTGATTCACTTCAGGTTTAATCTAATACATTGGCAGTGGGGGCGGGTGGCGAAGGAGACGGACGCCCCTCCACATTCCAAAAAAGCCCAACATAAAGCTAAAAAGGCCTACAAAAAGCAAGCAAAATATATTTTGCTAGCGGATCGAGCTAAAAATTACTGTTTTTATGCTTGTTTGTCGAAAAAAGTTAACAATTTGGTAAAAAGGTCCACTTTTGCCAAAGCTAAATCATCCCCCCCCCCTCTTTTTTGTGTAGGGAGGCCGAATTTTGGAGAAAATCCCATTTTGACAAAAATTGCCCATCCCTCCCCAGAACAATCCTGGACATGGACCTGCATTCCCTTTTGTAGACCGGGGAAGTTATGTAAAATAATAACGGTTTTATATTCCTTGGTCCCCAATTTACCCATTACATACAATATTTATCATGTGTTCAGCACAGGGAATAATGTTTCCTTGCATTAATGTCCAGTGGACTTTCAAAACTGTGTATCATGGTCCTCTGGGCCATGGCAATGGATATTAATGTCCAGTGGAAAACTAAAACTGGGTATCATGGTCCCTCGGACCATGGTATCTGATATTAATGTCCAGTGGACAACTAACACTGGGTATCATGGTCCCCTGGACCATGGTATCTGATATTAATGTCCAGTGGACAACTAACACTGGGTATCATGGTCCCCTGGACCATGATAATGGATATATAATGTTCAGTGGACAACTAACACTGGGCATCATGGTCCCCTGGACCATGATAATGGATATTAATGTCCAGTGGACAATGGTCCCCTGGACCATGATAATGGATATTGATGTTCGGTGGACAACTGACACTGGGTATCATTGTCCCTTGTACCATGGCATCTGAAGAATGTCCATTGGACAACCTAACACTGGTGGATCATGGTCCCCTGGACCATGGTATCTCGATTACTTTCCAGTGGAAGACCTAACACTGAATACCATGGTCCCCTGGACCGTGGTAACGAATATTATTGTCCTGTGGACAACTAACACTAGGAGTTGTAATCCATGGGGCAATGCTTCCCTGAGTTTATAATCCGTGATATTGTGATATAAGCTTCAGTTTCTTCCATCGTTGCACGGTTAATAAATAACATTGGAAAACAAAATCTGCGTTCGTATTTATACCAAGCCATTTCATTTGTGTCAAATAACATTACGCAACTAAACAAATAACAGAGAAAAAATATATTAACAATCCCCAGCAGAAGGATTCGAACCTGGTTCATTGGATTCGAACAAAGTTCATTAGAATGTGACAGTCCTAGACCTTGCCGTTACACCACGGAAGGGGTTGACAACCACCGCTCGATTTATTCTCTTTGTCCTCCCCTTTTGAATAGCTGCATTCGTGATTAGAAGAGCGTAACAAATAGGACTAAAGTATCGCGGACACTGATTACTTTTACTGCTGTAAAAGGCACTTTAGTCCGGTGGAGGATATAGTCCGGTTCACATACACAATAGGCTAAAAATACATGATGCAGTAAGGGTTACCATTCCTAGGTGCAGTTGTCCAGTGGACCTCTGTACCGAGGAGTCATAGTCCGGAGGAGCATTCTCCTCATAGTCCGGTTAGGGCTATTGTTCATAGGGAAAGGACCCTGTCCCTAGGAACAATACCCCGCTGGACTATAATATCTGCCGGACTATATGCGCTTTCACATCGGTTCCAGCCGGTCCGACGAACAACCGTTTGGTCACGTTTTGAAGCCGCCCCGGATATTATTCCGGTCTAAAATAGAAACGCACCTTCTTACCTGTTGCAATACGAATGTTGTTTTCCAATATATGACGTTATAATCTTAAAGTAATAATCTATGTTCTTGTGATTCTTTAGGTACATTCGGCTTTGCTTCATTTAGAACACACCATAGCTATGCCTAAACTAACATATGTAACATATGCATAAACTGATTGTCTATTCCTCTCACTTAGCTACACACTTTTAAAACATTCGTCTTACCAAGGCATTTTTGTAACAACATTTACGAAGAGGAGGTACTCCATCTGATTGTTCATATAAAATGACAATAACAGTCACAATTTTCTACCATTTTGCTTAGGAACTCTTCTTACTAATTGCCGGCTAATTGCATAAATTTAAGTACCAACATACCCAGTAGCATTTTCCAAATATGTTATGTAAACTTTCGAAATCCCGAATTCCATGATATATAATGTAATATAAGCTGAAACATGTACGAAATCCAACAGCTCCATTGATGTTATCACAATTTATAGAGGGTATGTACTGCCTTTACTAGAATATGCCGTGCCTGCATGGAATGCCTGGGTGTGTAACCTGTACACGAGACCGGGTAACCACCCGAGTTACAAGGGTTCCGGCGGTTACCCTATATGAGACCAGATCTGTTCAAATAGACACGCTATCCGAGATCCGGGGCCAGGCCATATTACCACTGGAATTTTATCCTGGGATTTAACACAGCATTTGAGCTATTTTTGGACTGTTTGTTATGTTTTGAGCATGACATCATCACAAAAATCATCATTCTAACAGAAAGTAAAAGTAAAATTTGATATCCTGTGTGAGACTGACAGAGACATGGGTTGATTTTGATACCCTATAAGTCTCGAGACCTGTCCAGGTCTCGCGTTTTTTTGTAACTCGGGCGGATACCCGACAAGAATACCCAGTTACCCCCCCCCCCCCCACCGGTACAAAATGTTCGGTTGCCACAAAAATTAATCGACTTGAAATTCAAGGTCCCCAAAACAGGCCCTCGGAATTACTTTTTGCCCTGATATTGATCCTAAGATCAAGCACTCCCAGATATGAAATCTTAGTTCTCTTTAAGAACGAATGGAGTCATTTGCTCCAAGTTTGCCTTGGATATGTGTGGATATGATTCTTTTAACAAAATTTTGCCGCACCAGGTTAAAGATAAACCACAGTACACCCTTAAAATAGTTAACATCGTCATCAAATTATGTGCAAACGTCATTATGAATCGGAAGGAGATGGACCCAGATTTAACTTAAAAAAATATTTAAAAAAATATATAGGAAATTATTAAAACGGGGGAAAATGACATATATTATAGGTTGTGCATATTTGGAGTTGGCTTCAAAACGCCACCGCATATTGACCACTGGTTCTTAACAATTAAACCGTGTTTTATTGTTTAGGGCAAATTTACATATTTGTAATATTTTCTTTACAGTCAAATGGAAATTTTTGACGATTTTTTTTAAAACTCAAACGTACCCTGGACAAAATTACACATACACCCTTCAGTCCAAAACGGTTTAATAACGTAAAAATATAATAAAGTATGATTTTAGACTGTTGTTTTTTTAAATACGGTTTTATAATATAAAAATATCACTTTTTTTAATCCATAATTTACTTAACCCATTATTTCTTTGACTTTGGTTCATTTCAGGAGACAAGGCAATCGGTAGAATTGGTTGTGGTGGTTTCATGTATGCCCGTGGAAAGGAACTTGAGCATTGGAACGAGATGGCTAGTAATCCCAAAGATACGATAGCCCAGTGGCACTCCCTGACGTGAATCCCATTAGGGCTACTACAACGTGTCTTTGTTTGTCTCTTCGGAAGTGTCTGTCCACCGTGGTTGGAGTAGAAATATTCTTACGACGATATATGGATTGAAAAGAGCAATACCACGAGCCTATGCCCGAACTTCGAGTGCCCTTTTTAAAAAAGAGGCACGTCACACAAGACGAATACAACTAAAGTGGCCGCAAATTCAAGTGGCCAATCAAATTATCCGAATGATGATTCATAGATATTGGAACTCGAAACCTCGGATATACAACTCGAAATCAAACTACTAGAACATGGCAACCTTTAGGTGACCTCAACAGAAAAAAAAGTCAATAACAGAATCTACGAATTAGTATTAGTAGTACAAAATGACACGATGTGGCCAAGAATCCGGCCTTCTAGTGCCTCATTATAAGTGGTCGGGGTATATTTTTCTTGAGTCGAAGTCAATATTAATTTTTGTCTCTAAGGGGTCTTCAAATTCAAAACATAACACAAATGTGGGTTGGATGACGATGCACGGATGTAACCGGCATTCGATCCGGAATTCCATTGTATATTTAACCAACAAAACGCTTTTCGAAGTGACTAGCGAAAGTGTTCTGAAACCTCCCCAAATACAATGTGTTTTATTCTCACACCCCCCGCCTCCTGCGATGATCAATCTCAAATGGGACGCGGGAAAAAAGGACAGTGCAGGAAACTGTGTTACATTGTGATGTCAACAATAAAGTAAGGACGCTATCGTGAATCCATAACTAAATCAACCGAAAGTGATCACGCATCTGGTAAATCCACGAGTGAATAACGTGCACAATGTACACCGAAAGGAAATTATTGGAAACGGAAGCTCCATCTGCAACCTTCGTGTTTGTTGCGGGATATTAATGGTTGACGTCTTTTAAAATTTGGAATTTACTACTTTCGTGAACGAACTATCGGTCTCATTAACAAAAAAGAAATACACGTGTTTTTAAAAGTAGATGCGCGATATGAATAGGTCTAACGTTTAATTCCAGTTTGAAGTGGTAAGGAGGTCAGTCTATGTGCTGGGGCACAAAAATTATTGTTGATTAAACATCATACTTGCAACAATTTCAAGGGTTTGAAACAGAAATTAATGTAACAACTTTGGCCCATTTGTGGACTATGCAAGATTCTTTCGAAATAGACGTCTTTGTTTCGTCCATGCCAAGTTAAAGCTGAAGTGTAAAAAAAAGTAAAAATTGCGCAAGCCTTTAAATTCGTTGTCATTTTTCTCACAAACGCCGACTGAATATTTTTGTGTGACCACGTAGCATCATCCCAAGAGGAAACCGATATCGGGGACATTTTGGCGGGGAAATCGCCTGTGATTAGTACCGTGTGTCGCGTTTCGGATGTCAAGAGTAAAACACTACTTGAGCGGAATACGAAACCATTCGTTTCAGGTCATGTCTCATCGCGCTTGGTCGGCGAAAGACGAGGGTTCATGTCAATTCCTTGCATTTATTCGCATCTCCGAATCTTCTTCACTTAACAAAATACCTGAAGTTAAGCTTTTGCAGGAGATCACAACCGTGTGATATATAACGTCAGAATTAACTGTATTTCTGTCGAAATAATCAAACTGCGTAGCGATATATGTATAATGTGATATTAGAGCACACAACTGCGAACACTCTCGCACGTTGTTTCATCTGTCTTCAGCGCTCTTTTGAGAAACATTAAAGTTGATAAATGGTTAAACTGATGTAACGCAGTAGCCGGATACTTTTAGATTTTCCCGTTGTAGATAGTTTTAATGGCTAATGTCAAAATGCATTGGTATGAGGACTGAATTTAAATACGTCTTTTCGTAGCGGCTTATCCTTCAAACACATTTATTAAGTCAATATGCATTTTGCTGAATTTGAGACACCGTACGTTGCAGGTCAACCCTAAAGTGTTTGCTCTAAGTGGTTTTCTTTGGTAATTAAAAGCAATCCACAGATGTCTTCATTAATACAAACTAACTATACCTTAAATGTTCAAGTTATGCCCAACATGTTTAAGTGATTAAATATACCTTCAATAGCTTTCAACATGTCCTTAAGTTGAAAAGGATAATTACGACTTAACGGTCCAAAAATGCATAATTATTTGTGATTTTAAAATGTCTATTCTCCTCTGGAAGCTGATTTCACAAACGTTTTACTTAATATTGAACTTTACAATCATCGAAGACAAGTTTATCTAAAGTCTTATCTCTGAGAATGAAATATTAAACTAGTCAATCTCCTAGAAAGGGAATTTTTAAAATGTTGGAAGCATACTAAAGCGAAGACCTTGAATTGAAAACGCCATCAACTAATTGAGACTACGAACGATCAAACTAATCGTGACAAACATGGAATATTTAACTCTAATGTTTCACTGTGGCTTTGACCACTATCAATAAAGCAAGCAAGAAGCGCATGGACTTTTTGTAACTCGTAAATTATACCAAAGATGGCTCTGTATCAAGACTACTATAATTGAGGTCATTTCATGGTTCTTGCTTTAGAATTCTGTATCACCTAAACGTTATCAGTACTGCACGTGTGCCTAATCTGATGTGCATGTCCGATCACCTCTGCTAGAAATTAGCAAATCAACTCAAAATTCAGGATCTATAACAATATCATAAATAAAGCAAAAGGTGCTTGAATCATGAAATGTAACTTTAAGGTGCCCTATTTCCATGATATGACTACATTTAGATTAAATACGCTTCACAAACAAACTAGTTGTCATCTGTGATGGCATTAACAGAAGTGGGCGATATTAGAATATAAGAAATGTTCCAAATGCATTAAATTGAACTCGCTAAAACAATATTATTTTCTGCTCTAAAAATACAATCTTAAGCAAAAAAAAGGTGCTCATTTAGTATGCTCCACGTAACACTTCCTTTTCCGGAACTACTTTCAACTGGTTAATATGTCAATAATTAAATCTGAAGTGTAACTCTGACAGAATGCAAATGTCAACCCATAGTTCGTGGATAAATGAAGTATTTAAATAGAATTATATTAATCCATAGAAGGGGAAAACACCTGCGCGGAGGGTGTTGACGAGAAACAATCTTTATAAATTGATCAACATTGCGTTGGCGAATTTTGTTATCGTTTAATAGTGTTTCTTGATTGCTGGACCTCCTGGAGGCCCAAGGTTGTTATAATGAGGATTTCTGTTGCCGTTTTAACGTTATCAAGGGCTTGAAGTTCATGAAGAAGGCGAATGCTATCTCTTAGATATCTTGATACGTGACACATAAACCTGAATTAACTATTTATCAAGAATGATATCGACGATATAGTAACACAAATAATGACAAAAACCCGTGAGGGAATTCAGTAGGAAACGCATCTAGCCTACCTCCATGACAATTTACCAAGAAATCAATATGTAAAGGCTTTGGGTAACATTGTTGATTAAAATACTCAATTATCAGGATTGCAATTTCCACCGTAGACTTTGTTTCCAAGTAGTTACAAAATGTCCATAATAGTTTTAAAAATAGTATCACAAACAATATCAACAAAATCATGATAATTATTAGTGGTAGTACCTGGTTAAAGCGATTCCACGGGTTGCATAGTGAGTGGTGATCACTGACCCTCAACACGTGGATAGTGGGCTGCTACACCGTTGAATAGTCGCCGATTGAAACCACAGGATGTTGTATTTTGCCCTTCTTAAGATGGCTTCACTTTACTGTTCAAGTTAAAGGAATTTTGTAATTGTATAACCATAGAACATCTGTGTGGAATATGTGCACCAGCAGGTGTATACATCATTTCCCCCCACATTGAGAAGGGCAAAAAAACAACATTCCGTTGTTTCAATCGGCGACTCAGACCTGCTATCCATGTGTAGAGATCAGTCGTGGTAATAGGGAAAGTGATAATTTGTTACATGTAGTGTCTTCTTTCGACAGAGATGTGCAATAAAATTAAATGCTGTATAAAATTCGATATTAACTAGTGATGGGCGTATTGGATGACGACAAGCAAGATATTACAACAATCCGTAAAAAGTGATGCAAAATCTAAAATGTGCAATTATCACTGAATTAAAACGTGTATTAATAAATTAATTATATACCAGTGTCTTTACATGCAGGGTGTCCCATAGATCGTCTGCCATATGGAGACGTTTACTCTGTATTGCTAACAAGACGTTGAATTATTTTTCATATCAAAAATAATTGTCGAATAATAATGTCTCAAAAATGGTACAACCAGGAAAAAATGGTTAAACATGAAATTTCAAATTAAGCCATTCTTAAAAGGCAAATGAAATGAAGCAAAAAGTATTGAAAGCCTGGTCTTTTTCTTTAATGTCATAATGTTGAGATTTAATATTTTTTAAAAATCGATTTTCGATTGTACCATTTCTTTAAGACAGGTTGTATAACAGTTGATTCATACTTCATCGACATTCGTCGGCAGACGCTTGTATTTCCAACATGTTTTAAGCACCAATTGCATAAGCATCCGCTTTGCCTGAAAGTATGTCCGGAAAAACTATGGCGTCGACCTACGTATGCCGATGAAGTATGAATCTACCATTAGTGTTTGACAGGATGTCATAAACACGCTCTTATAGCTGGCCTAAGAATATGTTTTAAAATATTTTAACAAACTGTTAAACCCTCCAAACCGTCATAAAGTTGTTTTAAAGATACTCAAGTTGAAACTTTGAAAACATGAAAGGTGTTGTGGTTTGAAAATGTTTACAGCCTACAGGGAATGGTAAAGTTCTTACTTTTGGATGGTTGCTACATTTGTAGAAAGAGGAGGGATAATAATTCCCCGTCTAATATGTTTAAAGTATAATTATAGCATTGAACAATATTCAAATATACTGAAAAGAAACGCAATGACTTCTACATCTTTGAAAAAGAATTCGAATATATATGTGAAATAGATATAATTTCTAATTTCTCAAATAATGTCATTGTGTTTTCCTGTTGATTGATACATGCAGCTGAGGTGTTAAAGGCCGACTCAGAGATTTTCTGGGGAGGGCGCCCTCAATTTCCCAAAAAATCGTGTTTTTTGCATGTACATAATGCTTGTCCATATACTAATCACTGTGTGAAATTGCTAAGCTTAAATCGAATTCCTTCATATAGAAAATTGCAACTTTGTTATAAAATTCCGGATCCGGAAGTTTTGTTATACACAGTATCCTATGGGGCGTAATACTACACATAAATGTTTACTGCATCAAAACGAAAAATCCGATTCATCTCAAATTTCGGAATTGTGCATTTTAGGTTACTATCTTTAGTTCTAGTTGACTATTTTTCATTATTACACAAAAAAATACTATTTCGAAATCTCTGAGTCAGACTTTAATCAACCTTGAACCGATATGATAATATCTTAAAACATGTCTGTAGAAATTAGCAAAAGCTATGGTATTACTGATACTGTCCTTGTGATTTTCAAGATTTGGCAATAACACAGGTATGCTAGATGCATAATGAGTGTTGTAAGGATGTCGCTGCCATCCGTTTCTAATCAGCAGAATAAGGAATATTAATTTCTAAAGGAATGCTTTCACAGTTTCCATCTAATTTGTGTTCAGATGGAATTTACCGTGGAATGGCTTCATACCAGTATATCTTGGATATTGCTATAATTATAATCCTTTAAAAACATTGTCAGTGGCAGCGCCACGGGGAGCCGATAGTTCGAGAGAAAATCGTCAAAATGGTAAACGGTTTCTAAAATGGGATTTTATTTTACAGGAAATCGAATCAGGTAATGATAGCCTTTCTGTGATAAAAAAGACAAAACTTCGTAATACAATATGTTTCACTATAATTTATGTAAAGATACATTTGTATCATAACTGCTTTTAGGCTGGCTGTTCGTTCAAGCACCCTAAACAACTGCTAAAAACTATGAAAGAAGATAATTCGTTGTTCATGATTTTGGCTGGCCGGTTGGATAAAAGTATTTATTTCAAAGTTGGTCACCGTGTAAAGATCTAGCTATGCTCTGTTTCAAATCGGCTTCCATGTGTATGCTCGCGTGCGTGTGTGCGTGTGCAAGTATGTGGGTGTGTGCGTGTGTGCGTGCATGCGCGTGTGTGCGACGCCCTCAATTTCTGGATTGATTCAACTCAATTGACAAGTAAAACAAATAATAGGGAGACACAAATTATTACGTTCACAAGCATCTGATAAATAGCCCATATTATTCACTGATTCAAATTCAAGTGAAATTTCAAAATAAAAACAACATGTTTTATAAAACTTTATACTGAATAAATGAGTAAGTAAAACATTATTTTATTGCCAAACACTCTTTTACAGACACCTGGATAACGTTTCTTATCCACAACATAATGTCATTTCGTCAGGATTACTAATTATATCACTTCAGAGTACGAACAAGTCTAAACTAAATCAATGAATTCTTTATTGTTTTAGCTACAGCTATAGAGACCACCTCAGACTCGCATCAGATATTCTGTTCGCTGATTCTTGTACTTTGTTATAGTGTGGGTTTTTTTTTTTTGTTTAACTTCATTAAAAGTTTTTAGTGATTCTCAGCCTCACCTGAAGATTGATTGCCATTAATTTGTTCTTTGATGTGAACAAGTACACTATTAAAGGTGCAACGAGAGATTTCACATATCAGGTGTCCCTTAAAAATTGGAAGTACTGATTTTTGCCCTGATGTAATGCTTCCCATCAAAAATATCCCTATCTGAAAGCAATAAGCTGAGAAATGTGTCTTTGGTACAAAAATAATGAAATTTCGTATAGGAACATATACAAAATTCAGCCTATGTTTTATATTGAAATATAAGCAAATCAAATCACCATTTGTCTCTCTTTTAAGACATTTCTGTTGCCTAATACAAGGTAAGAAATCTTTTGAGTGTCTAATCTATATGAAATTACTATTATGGCATCATATTTGGTTGCCTCAAAATCTCTCGTTGTACCTTTAATGTACATACGAAACATATGTTGCATTAGAGCAGGAGCATGGACCTAGGTCACACATAATTGTCCACCCCCACTACAGAAAAGGTTTAAAGGTCCCAGGAAATGAGATGATAAACCTACTCCAAATATTTACTGGACAATCCATTCCAATAAACAGGGCCAGAAAAAAGAATACACTACCAGTGACATCATTAGTGAAACTATTGATTTTCAGTCAGTGTCATGAATAGATTCACACCAGTCACCTGGAATTTTCTATTACTCTCTGAAAAATCAATAGTTTCACTAATGATGTAATCACCAACCCAAATATTGAATGTTTTTTGGTCCCTCCTTGTAGACTTGACACAAACCACATCAATTCTATTTGCATTTCCTGGTGCCTTTAACATCTTTGGTAGTTATGAACCCTCTATATCAATGCTTGGTATAGTTAGTACTTTCCAATAGGGTCAAATTAAGGTTAGAAAGGGGTCCAATCACGTTGACTTGTATAGCCATAATTGTTATTCTAGTCATAAAGATTCCAAAAATGTATAGTTTGTACCATCTATGACCATTGGTTTTGGAGTTACACGGTAAGTATGGCTTAAATTGTAAAAAAAGGTCAATTTACATTTGTAAAGGGGTCAAAATCAGAAGTTGCTCCAAATTTGGTAAACATGAAAACAAATTGTTCATCTACCTTAATGTGTCAAAATAAAAAATGGTTTGTAACATCTGCAATGCATAGTTATGTTATGTGGCAAAATAGGTCATAGAGCAACATAATGCAACATAATCCAATTGGCATGGAAATTCTGTGACCTTTATCTCGGTAAGCAAACATTTAGCATAACCAAAACTATATTTTTTGGGAGTCGTCTTACCTCAGGCAATAATTTGCAAGTATTGAAAATATATTCAGATTAACTTTCAATGTTGACCCCTCTACAAATTAACCCCTGTACAAATCACGGGGGGCACCCCGCTAAATTTGTTCATTAACCTTCGTAGAAGACAAATCCACTGAGAAATGATGATCAGGGTCTCAATGTCCTCAGAGGTTATTCAGAGCTATCTCCAGCTGCTAGATATCATGTAACAATGAGAATAGTGTGCACTCTTAAAGGCTAGTAAGTACAGTTGATGGGAGTCTGAGCAAGGCATTTATTGTAACTGTTTCAAGTATCAAATTTATTTCATTTTTCTTCAGGAAATTTAACTTGTAATACTTATCGAGAAGATTCAAAAATGAATTAAACATTTTATCCTTGTATTAACGCATAAGGCAAAGATCGTCAAATAATGTACAATTGAAAATTTTGAATTTCGTTTTATATGTTATTATGACAAATTCAAGGCCCAAGTAGGCCACGAGCTATGTGTATAAAGAGTAACACTGGGAGGGTGTCAGGCTCTTGCTACCGGGAGATCTTTATCTCAGCCGAAAGAACTTAGAGGTATATTTTGATATTATCAAATAATTTTATCATTTGTATAAATAATATGTTTTGAGAACACCTTTGGCTATATGCTCACTATCTTAAACTTATAGTTTTATTTCAAAATATTGCCAGCATATGGGAAATGTAAATAAAAGTTCGATCTTTTTTAATAATGTGTATAATGTATATAAGGTATCGACGTATTGTTAGATCTATTTAATCATTTTGTATAATATATTGTATACCATGTTAATATGAATGTAGAAATATTTTGTCAATAAAGAGCGTGAATAATCTGAGAAAGAACGAATAGGAAATATAAAATATAGCTTTGCTAGTAAAAAACAAATATTTATAACGTTGTGACTTAAAAATATTTTTATTGTAGATGAACTTATACTAATTATGAATGTATTATTCATGAAACGTTTTCCTTTTGTTGCTTTTTGTTTAATTGACTGAATCCAATTCATGGTTAAAAAACACCAAATAAAATGTATGTGGTAGGTTAAAGATATTGAATATCTTTACCTTAATATGAATGTTAAAAATGAAATAAAAATGTTTGATTGTTAACGTGATTACATGTTGTTTCAATAAATCCTATAAGTAACCTCTTTTTCACATCTTTGCTTAAAATATATCGCAATAAATATCGATATCGTTGATTGGCTGTTAAAAAATACTCATTTTTCGCATTGTCCACGGCATTGCGATTACCACAAAAACATTCAAACCATTTCACTGCAAAGATATAGAAAACTTTGTTTTATTGAAACACCATGTATACAACACAGTAATTGTAAAACAAAGAGGGGAGTGCGTAATTGATTATTTCGGAGGAGACAATCTTGTTTCGGAAATATTTAACAAAACACTGTGTTTTTGTTTTTTTTTGTTTTTTTGGTTTTTTTTCTGTTTCGTTTTGTTTGTTTATTTGTTTGTTTCAAAACGAGCAGAACAGAAACACTTAGTTGTTGTTTTTTTTTCCTTGACTTTAACCGTTCTTATTTAATCCGTGTACAATGTTCTGTAAACGATGTGTTGGGTATAAACAGCTATTGTAGAAAAAAATGCTCATGTCTTTTTCTTTGGATGGAATTTCAAAGGACGAATATACAAGGTTATTAATTTGAAGACGTGTTTCATATTCATGCTGATTGTGTTGACTTTCACACTATTCCACAACTGGCGAGTAAAAACCAAGTACCTTTGTTAGTCAATTTAAAAAGTTAAAGTATGAGGATTAAAGCAATTATTAACCTAACAACTTGATTTAATATTGTTTCATGTAACATATTTTCATCAGTCTACTGCCACTAGTAAAAACGCAGTGACTGCATTTTTTTCCTATTTGGATGTGTTTGCATAAAAAGGTGCTAAAATTAGGGAGGATCAAAACATAAGAAAATTTCACACGGTAGGGGTGATTGATAAGTTCTAAGCCTAAGGTAGAAAGAGATATGCTACAAATGAAAAATTCAGAAGTTTCCTGTGTATAGCTGTTCTATTTTTTAACTTTCAGGTAATCAAACATTGAGAGTTTTGCCAGACCTATTGAAGCAATTACGCGAGAAAATTAAAAAGTTGAGGAGTTCCTTTTTCATCTTTGGGAAGAGATAGTAGTCAGACGGTGCCAAATCGGGTGAATAGGCTGGATATTCTACCAGATTTAAGCCATACTGATGGATTGCAGTCATTGCTTCCATACACTTATGGACTGCGGCATTGTCATGATGGAAGAGCACCCCCGATGTCGGCTTTCCTCTCCTCAACCTTTTAATTTTCTCGCATAATTGCTTCAATAGGTCCGGCAAAACTCTCAATGTTTGATTACCTGCTAGTTAAAAAATAGAACAGATATAAACAGGAAACTTCTGAATTTTTCATTTGAAGAATGAAACTGTAGACGGTGTAAATTTGAACTTTGTAGCATATCTCTTTCTACCTTAGGCTTAGAACTTATCAATCACCCCTCGTAATAATATATAATATTAATTGCCAATATGTTCGGCCTCATTTTAAAACGCAAAACGCAATCATGCCTCGCGGATCGCTGTTAAATTCTAGCCGTCCTTTTCTCTTACAAATAAGTCTCACTTGTTCAACAAAGGCCAATTCCCCGGGGGCCACTTGTAGGTCATGATGCGTGAACAAGAAAACGCGTAAAGAGGGTCCCTTTTTCCCAACAGATGATGTACTCGCGTACATTGATTATGGTGTCAAAAACAGCAAAATATGGAAAAAGGATATGATTTTCTTAACCATGAAATTGTGATGTACGTGTTGTAAATATTGTAAATCAGGAGTAAAGCAAAGGATAATAAAGTGTATATTAACGTCACAATGCATTGCTTACTTGTTTAAGGTAGCAAAAACTGTCAAAAATACTTGTTTCGCGTAGCCAAAACAGACAAAAATACTTGTTTAGGGTATGTTTTGTAGTCGGTATAAATACTTGTTTAGGGTGCATTTTGTAAGTCCATGTTCACGCATCATATCCACCTTGGAATACAAGTGGACTCCCCGGGGCCAATTCCGTCACCAACTTCAACGTGTGACCCAAGAAGCAAAATATAAATAAGGCAGAAATATTGGAGGGTTTGTTTGCTCATATGTGTGTTTGTGTGTGGGTGTGTGTGTGTACGTGTGTGTGTGTGTGGTTGCGTGTGTGTGTGTGTGTGTGCTTGCATGCATGTGCGTGGGTGCGAGCGCGTATGTATGTTTGTTTGTGTGTGAAAACTAACACAAATGTTCTTTAAATGTACGTTAGTACTTAGCATTAAACGCCTATATTTTATAGTTACACCATGCTAAAACGTAGTTGCAGCAGTTACCACCTGGACTACTGAAGGGACTATATTGCATATTAAACACCTAATGAATATTCATGAACAAAACCATGCTATTTCATTGGCTGATTCCTATTACGCGTGCTATTTCCCTAGGGAAACAGATTGAACTATTTCCCTACAACCTCGTCCCCATAGTGAGGTGTAATAAAACAAATACTACATGGTTTTATATCAGGAAATAGGGCTTCGGGTGAGGGGTGGTAGGCCCGTAGCCAAAACCTCGGGAAAATAGTGTGCCATATTTCCCTCAAATCATGTAGTATTTGTATAATAAAAGTAAACAAATAATTTCCCATTTCTTGCACTTCATTTGAAATCAAACTTTTCAAATGTAATCTTTTCTTGTGTTTGTAGCGGGTAGTTTTTCATCTTGATTGAATGGCCTTCACCCAAAAACCCCCATCTGTAAAGTTTCGCGCCGATATTTCAATCCGTTTTGATGTGACAGCTAGAACGGGATTTTGTGAGCCCCATAGAGTACTGTGTAAAACTATATAATATTGGTCGACCAAAATAGAGTACACTTTCGCTCATAACTCCCAAACCAAACATCATTTAGCACTAAGATTTCACAGGGTAAATGAGAAAAATAGTAGCTTTGTTCTGATACCAAAATTTTGACCATGCAGTTCCGGTAAAATCTGGGCTTCTGGGGACGAGGCTATTAGCGATCGGGCCATGGACCTTTAAAAACGAATTCCAAATTTTGTACAAACTTTTCAGCAATATTTATCTTACTTGAAGAGAACAGAAGTGGAACAGGATTGACTTTGACATTTGTTTCCTAATTGTACCGAAAATAACATTTATATTTAAACAAAAAAATGGTGTCGCCAAGTATATTTTTGATTATTTAGGCATTAGCAGATTAAACATAATGAAAGGGGTGAGGGGGAGGGGTACTTCAAACTCGGTTAATGGGCGATTCATTGAACCGGAATTTAATTGTTCAATTTTCTGTCCGCACTCGCTCTACAAAATCCAGTTAAATGAACTTTTAACTTTATAGCGGTACCGCGATGCAGCATTTTTGGGTAGAAACTGTAGTTTGGCGAACCTCACTCCCTCGTCGCAGATGCAGTAGGTGAGAACGACAAAAAATGTCGAGGGGGGCGGATTCGCTCCCGGGCGTTTAGGGTTAGAAGCATTTTAAGAGGTATAACATTACTTTATATCGGTGCTTAGTCTCAGTAACAGGATCTACTTAAATGGCATTGTAAATAGAGTAATGTATCGTAAAGATGTTCCATTATATTGCTTACGGCATGAAATACTAAAGTGTTATATGTAAAAAATACATACGTTATAAATGTATATGTAAGTTGTAAATATTGTTATTACTGTACACTGTGTCGTGATTTAATAGTTGTACATTTTCAACAGTCATTTTACCAGATGATTTTTCCAGATTAGATCAAATTTGGACATAAAATTAAAAAAAAACACCCTTTTTGTTTGGTGTACTGATTAGGGCACATTGTTGAGCCCGGATGTTTGTCCAAGTGTTGTTTAGCAAATGAACTCCTTATTTTTCAATTCACTTCCATTATATATGTATTGTAAAGCATGGCGTGGTTATATTGAGCCGATGTGTATAACATTTGTGCACTTGATATTCTAGCAACCAAAGAAATTTTTAAGCTTAAAACAATGTATTCCTAAAACACGTTATATTACTTGTAGATTGCGAGATAATAAAAAAAATATTTTATTTTACATGAAAATTGTTTCTGTATTTTTAACTCCAAGTTGGTGCTATTTGTATTTAATGCTCATTTGCTCATGTACCGGTGATGCTCTTAAAGTTATTGATTCACCCATCCTTTCATCCAGCCAGCCATTACCGATTTATCAACCCAAGTATTCCTCTATCACTTAAAGGTCCCAGTGAAATGAGATTATATGCCTACTACAAATCTTTAACAGGGGCATTTCCATGCAATAAACAGGACCAGAAAAAGAATACACTACGAGTGTCATCATTATAGTGAAACGTTGATTTCAGTCACCATTGTCATGAATAGATGTCACACAGTCACTTGGAATTTCTTTCCTCTCTGAAAAATCAATAGTTTCACTAATGATGTCGTCCCCAACACCAAATATTGAATGTTTTCTAGTCCCTTCCTTGTAGACGTGACACAAAGCCACACAATGCTATTTTGCATTTCCTGAGACCTTAACTGGAACGTAAAGTCATAAGACACAAACACGAAGCCATACAAAAGTTGTTTCATTCAGCATAAAATTTAAGTATCCAGTGCAGCGTGCAGCCATGCCCGGTAGTTCTGCAGGGGACAATTTCCCGCGGTAGGTTTATATATCCACTGCTCTACACAACAGTAGCCTATAACAACTGCAACTTTGAGGCAATGTTCTTTATTACATTTAAAACTCTGACATAGACCCCCGCCAAGTAAAGGCAGTGTATCTTTTTCAATATACAATTTTTGACCCAATGTTTTTCCATACAGATTTTCATGGAGAATCTGAAAATCATTGGTGTCATTTTTTAAATGTGGGTTGTTTGGTGTGTTATAGGGGCAAAATTTGTAGCAGGGGTAAACAATAAAAGGTGGAAACGATTGTTTTTAAAATTTATATCAATCTGTTCGGGGTTGCTCATAATGTTTCTAAAATGGTAATAGTTTGCCAATATTTATACGATCTAATAAAGTTCAAGGTCATTGTTTATAAAAGAATGGTCCGATTGTTGAAACTGATTTTAAATTGTTCATTGGGTCATATTAATAATGAAATGTATATAGATTTCTGTGTCACCCTTTCAAAGTGAGACTTTTACAGATATAACTAGTGGTCTCCTCCCATAGACCCTGTGGAGCACTGCCCATTTTGAAACGTTATTGACAACGCCGTACCTGTAATATTTTCAGGCTTCTGTACAGCAGACGAACAATTTTGGCACCATTTTTAAAACAAACCGAAGAATCTGAAATTTTAACCCCCCCCCCCCCCCAGTGTAACCTTGAATCCGTTTGCCTTGTTGTAACTCTTGTACTATAACCTTCAGGTAGGGCAAAATATACCTTTCTTTAATCCTTGAAGTACTGAAGCATGATAGTATACTTTAAAACACATTGTGCCCCTTTCATATTTGTGGGGACCCTGTATAAACCTTGCCCCCTAGAAGAACATCCAAGAACACTTTTTAAAAATGACACCCATGATTTTTGGAATTCTCAGAAAATTTTGATTTAGAAAAACCTTGGTTTGGTAGATTGTATATGAAATTTTCACCAAAATACAGTCCACTGTACTAATAAAGTTAGAGGTTCTCACTGGTGTTCCTATAGTTCATCCTTTATTCGAAATGGAAACGAAGGTGAACAAACTCATGGGGGGGGTAAAGTTGTTTGGCAAACTGCGACCTAACATCTTTGTGCAGAACCAAACAGCCCTAAAACCCATTTCTATCATTGCGCGCGTTATTAGCAAGAAATCGAAAATCCTTTCCTATATGACTTCAGGAAACGGTTGGGCCGACAAACTTTTAAATTGAATAGAAAAGAGGTCCTACATTAACATGATTACGTTAATTGGGTCTTGATTCTGCACCATGGTATTAGGTCACAGCTGCCATTGACAACATTTTGTTCATTGTTTGTTTTGTTCATCTTCGTTTTCTTTTTTAATAATGATGAAATATACGGTCAAAGATTATCTAAATTTTTTTGATAAAAATTAAAAATATTTTTGTTTATTCGTGTACGAGGACAGCTCAATCTACATCGGGCAGTATACACCTGAAAATTTTTTAAACGTCATGGACATAACAATGGCTTGTGCCGTTCCAGAGAATCTGAAGTCCGTTTGTCCTATGCATAACGGACATTTACTTAATCAATAGATAAGATTATTTGCTGGAGTCATTGGAACGTGGTGTATATCCGTTGGTCACTGATATTTCAGGGGGAAATGGAGATGACAATTAATGTTCATTTGCACGAGAACGTGGCCATACTAGACGTGAGAACAAGCGTAGAACTGATTTTTATCTTTTTAGAGAATTTATTTATGAACAATTATATACTTCCCAGGGGTGCGTCACCTTAAAACGCTATGAGATCTGCCCGCTGGTCTATAAAAAGCTACCTGAATATCGCTTGGGGTCGACGAGAGAAGCGAGATAAAGTGCCTTGCCCCAGGTGCACACAGCATTGACCGCACGGGTTCGAACCACACCTTTGGAACATAGTCCATCCGTCTTATCCACTGGACCACTGTGCCCTCACAAAATGACCCGGAAGGATGTGAAAAACAATCACCTGGAAGCTGAAATCATCCCTACTCCCCTAGATTTCAAATTCACATAGATACTTGTCTCAAACCATGAACCAGCCGCAATGTGGTTTCATCATCATACTGAATTATTGAATTGAAAAAAAACAGTGTGAAATTAAGGAGAAGAGCACATTTATGCAAAATCACAGCTGTGGTGTCATAGACGGTTTAACAACCACTTTTATCAATGTCGCCGACAAGAGATAATTGTAGACAATTGCTTATAAACTTCAAAAGTGAAGAAAGATTGCCCCTTGGTTTTAAAAAGCAGTAAAACTAGAGAATTAACGAAATTCAGCTGAAATCCAATGTCTTATATGAAAGTAATGTGTATAAAACAATTGCTTATAAAAGTGCGTAAATTCTCGGAAATGATTGCAATTCGTTAAAATCAATATGTCGCTAATGAAAAATGGTCCGTGGCATTACCCGTGAATTATGCAATACTGAATAGTCTATTTTACGGGTTTTTTTTGATATTCTATCTTCCCACTTGCTGAGTCCCTTCAAATGACAACACAAAAAATCAATTTATGGGTTTTAATTGACCCTTGGTCTGTGCTGCTAGTCAAACATAAAATAGCACGTCCTATTAGACAAAAGCAAAATTGCATATAACTTGAGCAACAAGCTATCCGCTAATGCATTGAAATGTAGATCATGTAATTGGTTTATCAATTATTAAATTTAAACTTGTGATACGCCTACTACTCCAACTTAAGTACACTTCGTCCTCTTTGGCCTGTATAAAAATGGTTTTGGTAACTTCCCGTTTGATATTATATTCGGTTGACTCCTTAACGCAACATTATTTTCACGCTTTATTCCGTTATCGTCTGTGGAGCCCGGGTGAAATTAATCATAGTCCGACAGGGATCATAGTCAGGCTCCTAGACGACAACGGATAAAGCGTGAAACTAATTTGCGTGAAGAGTCAACTGAATCTATTGCCCTCAGCGGTGAAGGTTCATTAATCTCACACTTCGGTCAACAGCACCAATTCTGACAGGGCAACACAATTTTTTTGCGCAATTCGCATTATCAATTAAGCTGGCTAAAGAGAGCGCGTGGCTTTCAAAATCAGCCTATTAAAATTCAACGGCGAGTACGATCTTTCACAGCTTTTCCGCAAAGTTCCTCTGGCGTTTGTACCGCCCTACTTCATGCTGCTCGTGGCATTGATTGTAATGTAACAATAACATACAGCATCTATTCAGGTTCCAATTTAATTCTTTGACTTTTCTGATTTTGAGCATTCACAATTAGTGGAGAATGGTTGCATTGGACTATTTAATATAATGTTCATCTGATTTAGATATGTTTGTCAGCATATTTATATATTTTAGAAGATTGGAGGCAATGTAAACAAATCATGGTATCTGGTATCATTCAAACTAACTAACTAGTATTGCCAGTATTGGGAGATAGATGTGTGTTGTATAGTTGTGAATGTCAAGTTCCACTGCATGGGGTTCAATTGATCCCGAGTCCAGCAGGTCTGCGTCTGCGGCGAATCCGACTCCATGGCTGGGCCCTGAGGTTCGAGTCCATGGGACCCGAGTCCGAGTCCACCGAGCATGAGTCCAAGTCCGAGTGACTCGGACTTGCCAATGGAGTCGGACGAGTCCCTGCTGGTTCTAAACTCCACATCGGAGTGCGTCACGTCACGCGTCAAATCTGCAACCTATTGCGTAAAAATCATCGTAGTGCGTCACGCCCCGCGTCCACGCGCAAACTGGCCAACCGATTGCCTCAACATCATCGTGTGCGTAACCCGGCGTCACCACTCAAATCTGTACCGATTGCGTCAAAAACGTGTTACAGGCTTAGAAGAAAACACTGAGCGGAATGTTGCAGACAACCAGATGTCCATGGTCACAAAGAAATGTATAGACGAAAAACATACAGTGGTGCTATCTACACAGGCACCATATCCGCATCAATGTTGTGGTACTTCCAAGATCCAGATGGTTGTGAACGTGCCTGGACGTCTGCACGATGCACATTTTCATGCCATTAACAGCATGGATTGTTGCGACAAAATCAAATCTATCGCGTAAGAGTGCGTTCACGTCAGTGTGTAATGGAAATCGCGCGTATTAGGCGTGACACTGTGTGACAACAATCGAAACCGCGATAGAAGCGTGTTTCCTAATCCGCACTCCCTATCTTTCGATCTCAAGTTTGAGGGTGACGTCACTGTGCGATTTAGGTTTTGCACCCTAGAAACGCACTCGCTGGCCTTTCCATTGCCACACCCACGTGGATAAAGCAGCCAATCGAAATCTAAAGCGAATGCAGAGTCACTTCATTACGTATACGTCATGCACCTCAATGAAGCAGACCGAACAGAGTATCGCTGTGGGCTGTGCAGTAACACAAATATTCTATGTAATTTAATACACCATGCAACCTGGCCACATTGATCCGCTCGTGTAGATAGCCCCAGTAGTGAATGTGTGAGCATAGTACCTTTTTTTGACAGAAACACATTTATCATGGTGGGTTATATGTACTACTTTGACTAGAAGTAGCGTTTACAATCACGACAATACACAACGTGATCATCAAATATCAGTGCCATGCCAAGCCTAGCCCACCCTTGTTTCAAATACAAAATCGCACCTACCGGCTCGGGCTCGGCAATGGGTAACAGCCTCAATATACTAGTCCATCTTTGTAACAAAACATTCACTACGCTACTTTCACTTTTCCCCTCCATGGCAACAACTACTTGTGGTCGCTGTGACGGAAATAGATGAAGCAACGGCAAATGTTGAAAAACTAAAATTCCCACTAAAGTATTCAAATTTCCAGTGCTTGTTTCTCAAAATTTTCTTCATCCAACATCTTTTGTTGGATGAGAACAGTTGCTCAAATAGCGTTTTCTCGCTATATGCCAAAGGTGTAAGAGGTTCTTTTTGTAGATTAAATGTATTAGATATGGCCAAGTGAGAGGTCCGATTTTAAAAAGCGGATATTCGCCATTGGTCTAACGTATATTTCGCAACCCCCTAAATCCCAACTTCAGTAAAGAAACATTAGAACCTTCGCCGCTGTTGCCCTATTGTTCACCAATTGTTCCCGGACTGTGGAGCCCGGAGACTGATCTCCTGCACAAAACCTGGCTATGGCTGCACCGATCTTACATCGTATAGAGTATGTTGCCATGATAGCTTCTAGCCCGTCTGAAAGTCGCTTAATTTTATAACAAAACACCTCAAGAAGTAAGTACATGGGCACGAACAGGGGGGTAGGACACGATTGGCTCGATTTGGGCATTTTGGTTTCCATACCGGTAATGAATGAAATTCTTAACGTGCATTTTTCTAGGACAACAGCTTCGGTCCCAGTGCTGTACAAAATTGCTCTTAAACTCTTCTTTCAATAAATCTTAGTAATATCATGATAATTTTGGAATAATTATTTGCCTTCAAAATCCGGTCGTTGTTAGTGGATGAACCCCGCTGTTAAAACTTTTAATTTCTTATAACGATCAATTGCATTTAAATATTCGTGACGGGCAGATAGCCTTTAATCCAGTCTTTGCTGTAGCCGTCCTCCGATATGTGTAAGAGCACCCCTTCATTCGCTACGCCGGATGTTGATGCCCACTGTGAATTCACTGTGCTGTTAAACCCTCGTCTACCGAAGGGGGGTGGTGGTTACCACCCCCCCCCCCCTTCAGGTTTTTTTCCCCGGATTTGGGGGGTGGCTAAAACCACCCCTTTTTTGGGTCCAAATTATTTTAATGTAATTGTCAATTGTCATGATTCCGCTCCTTTAATCCAAAAACAAACATCCACCGGGGTATAGGTAAGTCCAGGGTGATCCAAGGTGATCGTAAGGGGGGGGTGGTAACACCCCCCTCCGAAGAGAAGTACCAAAATGCCTAACCAACACAGGAACCTCAAGAAACTTATGTTCCTATACTAGGTACCTCCTCTTTCCATTGATACAAAATGAGGTACCAACAGCTACATTACGTCCACAATGACGTCATAAAGCTTGCATGGCCGCAAAACCTGCCATTTCCATAGACCCACAGTGAAAAATTCAATTTTTCGCCAAAAAAGGTGGAAAATCGATTTTCATGCGGTTTTTGACTCTACTACTTGCATGGAAAATGACTAGTTTTTTATAATGACCTCATTTTAGAGCTATAATAGGGTGTTTGAGTCGCTAAAATTGCGAAATCTTCATTTTCCAATTTCCACCCTATATTCCAGTATTTTCGTACATTCCTCACACTCTGACTTCATGGTGACGTCATAATGGGGATGTTTATACTTATTTTGTCCAATGTAAAGAAGAAAACTCCCTAATCTATCCTTTGGGTACCAAAATTTTTACAAGAATCGGGTGTTCGTAACGAAAATCCCGGGGGGGGGGGAATCAGGCGCGTACATTTGGTGGAATAAAAAGTCCGCCCTCAAAACTCAGAATTCTTTTTCTATCCCGTATGGGACGAAAAATGGGATTCATAATATTTCTGACCTTTATCTTGGTAATAGTTTTGTGAAAACCTGGTGAAGACTTGGTTTGAGAATTTGATATTCCCTATTACTGACAGGAGGAAATTAATTTCTTTCATGAATTGGATTTTGAAGATTTGGTTTCAGAACCCAAGAACTTCATGATGATTATTTTTTGAAAAAATTGCTTCCTGTCCTTTGATGAGAAAAATGGTCCAAGCATTTTTACTACTCCTTTTAGGAAAAGGCACCCGTGGAGGTTGAAAAACAAATGGGGATTGTCTTGATGTCCTTGATGAAGTCGAGTGGGATGTTATTCATATGCTAATTTTACATGCACTATTGAGACTCACCTGCGTTCTTTTTACTTTAAAATTTTCACAGTGCATTTGTACAAACATTTCTTCCATAAAATTGGTATAGCTGATTCCCCAACTGTTTTTTTTCTTTCTGTAAAGAACTACCCGAAACTCTTGTTCACCCTTTTTGTGAATGTGAAAAGGTTCCCACTGGTGGGATGAATTTATGTTTTCTTATTTAATGGTGTTTTCTGGGGGGAGTCCTTTAATCTTTTCCAAATTGGGAGAACCAATTGTTTGGCGTCACAGATACTTCAGAGCATGATAGCTGCATTTCATTTCTTTTCCTTGTTGCAAGTTTTATATTCACATGTGTAAATTTCAGCAAACAAACGCCCATTTTAAATGCTTTTTTTGAACATGTATGTGTTTAGTGTAAAATAAAGAACAGTGAGTATAAAATTGGCTGAAAGTAAAGGGAAACTCAAACATCACTTCAAAAAGTGGACTCTTTAGTCTTGAGCCTTATGATGTGTTTTACCGATCATTCCCTAAGTATTCTTTGTGTACAAACCATGGCACCTTTGATCAACATGCTAGTTTGTGTGTAAGTTTTGTGATTGTTGTTTGTTTGTCATTGTTTTGTTCATTGTTTTTGTCTTTGTTTAGTGTTTGTTCTTTAAAAAAAAAGCAAAAAGACAAGTGATTGTTTTATCTAGAAAAAATGTGCTTGGGCATATTTCATTTTTGGTGCTTGTACCATTTATCATGTAATTTTCCCCTCCAAATACCGTGGCCCTGGGCTCTCTTTGCACTGAATTTTTGTAACCTATATACATGTGCAAAGTTATGTTGGACTGGGAAGGTACTGGGTATTGGGGTTTCTTTTTGGGAGGAGGGTGTTTTTTGATGGAATGTGGTCATATCTCCAGTTTTGTTTTGCAGTGTGGCCCTATTACTTGGCTTCCTTCCCACTCTGACATCCCCAACCAACTTGATTCATGTGCTATATTACTGCCCCACTATAGCAGAGGGGCTCAGCTGACTCTGTTGGTCTTGCAGTGGCGTAGCCAGGGGGGGCAGGGGGCCGCGGCCCCCCAATAATTGATATCGTCGGTTGAGATGAGCCCGTCGGTTCACTTGAAAAATTCAGGTCATGGCACTTGCAGGCCGGATTGTCGGCAAAGTATAGGTTTAAAGTTCAATGGACAGCGTGCGACAAGTAAATTTTACAAAATCGTACAAAAATTAGCCCTCAGAAGACATTTAAAGCATATAAAACCCAAAATTTTCAGGGGGCTTCGCCCCCTCGACCCCCAACGGGGCTTCGCCCCTGCACCCCAACAGGGGCCCTAAGGCGGGCCCCTGGACCCTACCCATTTTCTGTCGGTTGAGATGCGACACTGGCCCCCCCCCAAATATGAAAATCCTAGCTACGCCACTGTGGTCTTGTGATTTTGTCAATAACTGTTCATGTTTGATGGTCTTGGACCATTTCCATGTGGTTATTCATTTTTGCCAGAAAGGTCAGCTGGGTCCTTTTGTCATCATGGTGGTTGATACACTATATTTACTGCTATGTAGTAGTTTAAGAGCAGGGGCCTGGTGAGGAGTCTCTGTATGTTTTTTTTCCAATCCACCAGGTCAAGCACAGGTGAAAATATAGAAAGGACAAAAAAAGGATCAGGCGCGTAGCCAGCCGGTTTGTTCAAAGGGGGCAATTTCCCGGTAGATTCATCAAATGTCCCGATCACAAGCAAACATTTCCCGGTCACAAGGCAAATGAATCCGAAAAGGGGCTGATTTAACATGGATATCCGTGTTTTACTTCCCGATTTCCCCTCAAGATTTTCTTTCAGAGGGGGCACTCTTCTCCCCTTTGCCCCCACCTGGCTACGCCACTGCTAAGAATGCATTTGCGCAAGGTGTGTTTAAACATTACTTACTGTTGATGTAGTACAGTGGGAGTCAAATTGAGTCATGTGAACCAATTGGGCATTTTTGTAAACCCGAGGTTGTACCTGTCGATCATGATTGCATCATATTTTTGAAAATAAAAGACATTGACTAGTACGTGTATCTCTGGCAACATTTAGTTCCATCTGTATTTGAAATGTGTGGATGGAATGTTGAAAACCTTTACCTCTCATTTAGTTTTGATTTGTGATTACACTCTTCAAGTTTACATTTAGGCCCTAAGTCAAGCTGAAATTAACTTTCCGCAATTTACGGTTAGTCAAATAACACGTACGGCTGCGCGGGAAATTCGGATATCATGGAAAGGCATCGCAACATTCACGCTCTAACATTGAAAGGGAAACTAAGCCTTAAAATGAACAGCTCTCTCTCTCTCTCTCTCTCTCTCTCTATATATATATATATATATATATATATATATATATATATATATATATATATGGTCGTGTGGCCAAGGAGAATAAGGTATGGCAACAGTGCTATGAAGATATACATGTTTAAAGCATGTATAATGAACGACGTTGCGACAAAATGTATTCGTCAGGTTCTTAAACTACTGTTGTTGTTGTTGTTGTTGTTGTTGTTGGATTTTAATGGCGCCTGCAGCTACTTAGGCTATTTGCGCCAAAAACAAAACTTATTTTTATAGACAAATATACGGACAAAGCAAAAGAATCATAATGCAAGATGTAATACACAAGTTGCAGCTATTCATTATAAAGTTAGTACAAGAAGTGCGCAAAGACACCTATACTACAATATATATATATATTTAATTTGATACACGGTGCACATCTGGATCAACATACGAAGCTTTAAGGCTCATAAAAAAAAATAACAATAATCAGGACTAATGAAAAAGAAACGGTCTAGCGGTGTGCCAAACCTGGATTCTTAAACTACTACAAGAGCTATAAAACTACATTACAAAAGCAAGATATAAAGTCTAAGGTTTCACCAGCATAAGCAAATCATGCAGTAAGCATGAGGGTAACACGAAATGAACAAGAGAAAACAAGGCGAGTCTATGACAAGCGGTGAGTTCACAAATGAGTTACATAAGCAGCCAGTTGCACTTATGTCGAACCTCACGTTGATGCCAGCAGGCTTGATGGTGTTAAAGAGACACTGGCACATTTGAAAAATAGTGCGCCCTCAAGAGTTTTCAAAATCGATATTTTTGTATGGTTGTAAAGCTTTTATGTACAAAAGCCCTCACCCGAAATGATTAAGACCAAATTGGGTAAACGGAACGATTTTGTAATTTAACGTCGCCGGCGACGCGAAATTCAGCAGACGACGAAAATGGCGTTTAACACAAGAACATGCATGTTTCCCACGCTATTCACACTGTTTGACCGGTCTATAACCTTTGTGGTTTTAATATCAGTGAGTACGAGTCAAAAATATTCATGTAATATACACATTTGTTGATTAAAGTTATGGAAAACTTAAAAGTTGGCCTACAAATTACCTGGATATTTTATCTTCAAGCTTCTTCATATCAATGTCCCTATCTGTTTTGGGGTATGTTATTTTTATGTGTAAAATATATCTCTGTTCTTCCAATGGCCTAGACTATCATTTGAGAGCAAATTGAAGAAATTTCGTACTTTGTGAAAATGTGCCAGTGCCGCTTTAAGAGTACCGATGATAAGTTGTTCGGCGATGTGACGTTGGCAGTCAGAGTTGCCACTCGTACTGAGAACACCTGTGATGGTAACATCATAATGCAAT